>LPNX010251903.1:193438-244500 GCA_001517045.1 Pseudotsuga menziesii | reverse complement strand
ACTGCTGTTTTGGGAGATCTCTTACTATTTTGGTGCTGATTCTATCTTAGAGGAAGTTGCGAGGTTTTCTCCTTTATGGTTTCCCCGAGGAAAATCTCTTTGTGTCTCTTGTCTCTTATGATGTGCTTATGTTTATTGCTGTGCTTGTTATTCTCTCAATGAAAAGATCCTAAGATTATAATGCTAGCTTAATGTGATGAAAAACTAACAGCTAGTCACAGTTGTACAGGGGACCATCCCAACATTGTCTTTCCCATCAGCTCCCAAGTCTGCTTGGTCAAAATACTCACATCAGACCCAAGATCCAAAATAACTGAGTCAACTTCATAGTCCCCGATATAGATGTTCATTCTCATCTCTTTACCTGTCTTTTTTCTTCTGGAGGGAATTCACTGCAAAGTCCTTCAGCATCTTGTTACAATGATATAACAACTTCTCAATCTCAATGAGAGCCTTGGGATCTCCAGCTAGCAATAGACAGCTCTCAAAAAATAGTTACAAGGTACCATGTTGTCATGATGATCCTACCTCTACAGAAGGATCAAAAGCAGATGTCATTTTAACAACAGGTGACTTACCTGGACTTCTCCTGATTGCATGCTTGGCTTGAAAGAAGGTATCTTTCTCTATTGCAATATCAAATGCTGCCTTTTTCTTCCCAGCAAACTAAACTTATTGATGAGGTCCATCTTCTCCGGTCGTCACACCTGCACAAGTGACGACAGCAACGTTGACAGCCTGGGCTTTGGGTTCTGCTAGAATTGTCGCAACCGTTGGTCCTTGATTCTAGTTTTGAGATTGGTTCAGGGGTGGATTTTGATTCGGCGATGGGTTCATAGGCTGATTTTGAGTTTGATTCTGCACTAGTTACTGGTTTTGTACTTGGTTTTGGTTTTGGAACTGGTTCTGCAACTGAGGGATGTTTCAGGCCTACCACTTTGCAATCAACTGAGCGCAATTTTCAACATTATGCTTGCTTGCTGCGTAGTATGTACATTACACATGAGGACACTCCCTCTGGTATTGCCCAAATACTCCATAGGTGTAACACTGGATCGACTCTCGACCTCATTCGAAGCCTCCTCCTTGTCCCCTAAATCCTCCTTGGAATCCTCCTTGTCGCTGGTATTATGGTTGAGTGGCTTGCTGATATTGTGGTTGGGCTAGCTGCTTCGAGGGATTCGGTTGCTGCTGAATGTAGTGTGCTGCTTGAACATACTGCGGTTGAGGCTAAGTGATCGGCAATTGATTGTACTGTGGTAGCGGTGCAAACTATGGTTGTGCTACAAATTGCGGCTACGGTGCGAACTGTGGTTGTAACTGCGAACACCTTTGACATCAATGACAACTATATGCTCAAATTTTCCAACAAGAAACATTTCATAATTTTTAAAACATATTGATAATGACAATTCTTATGAATAAATACATAAGTCACATAGTCATGCAACTATCTTAGCCAATGCTTCAACACAACATTCATCCATATCCTATTTACATATGGTAACTTTGTATATGCCTTCCATCTCTACTAAAACATAATTGAGAGCATTCATTATTCCCAACATGTTAGCAAATAGGTTTCATTCTAGATAAGTAGCAATGGAATGTTGTACAATACCATAGGCTACTTACCCATTACATGGATATTAGTATTATATTGTTCATGAATGAAAACACTCTAACATGCATAATACATTTTCCTAAATCAACTGAACATAAGTATGTACACAACTAAACAATATCATTTAAGCAATTAGATATACAGGAAATCACAATTCAAATACTTATCTTTGTTTATTTAGTGGACTCCCTCTTGATATTTGTCTCCTTTCATAAATTACTGGAGTCTCTGACAATGTGCTCTTATTTCATTGTCTAATTTTTTGAGGACATGTGCTTATGATCGACAATGCTGAGCAAGTCTTCTACACAATAGATCACATGGAACTCGGTATTGGTGTTGAACCTATGTATCCCTTCTTCTTCGTTCATGATTGCATCCCTTCTTATCCAATGCTAAAATGGTTAAGAGCATGATATTTGTCTTCATGGGTTGAATCCTTCTAGATCAAAGTACATATTCCTCATCACTTGATGAATCTTCCCTTTCTTTCTTATAATCTGGTTGATCATCTTCGGATCCATGAGTATGATAAGGCTTGTTTGTATTCTATCAATCAAGCTTCTTCTTGTGTACATTTCTCCCAGTCTACTAAAATTGGTTAGCTTCCTTCTAGAGTGATTCCCATGATCTCGGGAGACCATTAAATGTAGTCGTCGCCATGTCTTCTTCTTCGACATTGTCTCCAATAGCTTATAGCTATTCCTTGATCTAGGAGACCCTTGTGAGGTAAGATTGAATGCTTTCATAACTTTGCATCTTCACAACCTTGAGTTGGGTACTCAAGGTCATCTTCCTATTGATGTTCTTTCATTCATACATGCTAGCCAAAGCTGCAAACATATCACTTTTTCTTTGGCTAAGTTATTCTTATGCTTATCTTTCTCCTCATCTCCCTCTGCATCTGCAACTTCTTCTTTAACATAGTCTTCCAAGTCATTCTCTTATAGTATGAGAAGCACTCTATACTTTCATTCCCAAAATTTATCATCTCCTTCAATCTTATCCTCAATATTGGTACTATATGTCATCTTGAGAAATTCAAAGCCTCAAATGGAAATAGAGAGAATAGAACTTACCAATGATATTGCTTCAATTGGATGCTTGCTTTAATGCTTTTTCTGGAAGACTGCTTTTGGTGGACCTAGGGTTGAAAGAGAAACCCTATTTTTTTAACTTTGATGACTTGAAAATCTAATTGGATGTAAATATGAACCTCCTCAAGGCAAGTTAATTATTATAATCATTTTCCCAAATCTATGGATAGTACTGCAAAATATTTGATGCCCTGCTTTCTCTAATTTCTTTTATTGAATTGTCCAGTCTTTATTCTGATGTATCTCATAAATTCATACTCCTCAATATCTGAAAATTATTCTAGAGGTAGTATGATCTATCCTCTATCCAAACCCATAGGTTAGATAAATATTGCATTCACCAAGTAGAATGTATGCTACATTTTACAAGGTGATCTGTTTATGGATTGGTTCAATATAAAAAACTTGTATGGGCTACCATATGTCATTGTTTCAACTTTAGGTTCTGAAACTCTCACCAGAGAAAATAAAGTTTGTGACCCTTCTGGAATATTTTACTAAAATTGATTTGGATCTTCCGAGACCGATATATACCATTTCTCCATAGGCCACCTGTATAAAACTAAAATATGGAAGAGGATATAACCCTATTTTACAAGGATCATATATCATAAACTATAGTGAATATGAGCATGAAAATCACACAAAAGGTACATAAACATTTCTTCTTCATAATGTCAGAGTTATATCTCTTAGAACTTCACTAAAATCAAGTTGTTGTGAAGGTTCCCATATTACTAGATTTTTCCTTCTAGGATTTCAAACATGAAGCCCTAATCTCTAACAGTTGCAGTAGTAGCAGTATTACAGCTGCACAAAGACTTCTTTTAGGGTAGATATGATATCATGTTATAATTTTAATGGTTATACAAGAACTTTAAACATTTAGCATCATTTCATCATAACCATAGCATTAGGATCACTGAAATAAAGAATCCTTCGGGAGATGTTATTGATGTACTTGGTCATGTAAATGTACTTGAAAGAATCAATGTAACCCTTCTGTTGTAATTTGGGTCAATAGTACCCACAACAATATTACATAAATGTTATTTTGTGTCTCTCTATGTAAGTCGACCCCGTTTAGAGCAACAGGCTGACCTAGTTAAGAAAAAAGGTCACTCATTTGATGAGTATAAATAGAAACGGTCCTCCTCTCATTTGTACACGATTATCACTCAAGAAAGTGCGCAAGAGAGAGAAAGAAGAGGCTCATTGGAAAGGATATATAGCTTCTATTGTTTTTGGGGTTCTTAGTATCTTGGTTTGCATTGCACTTGGTAACAAAATCTATACTAAAGAAGTTATTGGGTTTTCTCCCTTGCAGTTTCCTAGGATAAATCTTTGTGTTCTTTTGTGTTATTGTGCTTGTATTTATTTTAGTGATCCTAATGCTATGGTTATGATGAAATGATGATAAATGTTTAAATTTCTTGTATAACTGTTGGAGGATCCTGAGTTGGCTAGCCAACTAAGTACTTCAGTTGACTAATTGTAAACAATAGATTATGTCAACCTCATTGGTCGTTTCAGTTAGTTGAACCGGAAGGTAGTTATGTAACCACTTGTAAATCTTATATATAAGATGTAGGGCCAAATAAAGAATTGGTTCAATTGGATGTATGAACCCTCATGTGTTCTTGAATAATATAAGCACTTGTTATTTTGTCTACCATTCCTTGTTTTTTGTTTATATTATTGTTTGTATAACTTTGTAATATGTATCATTGGTAACTATGCAATTTGATTGATTACAACAATAACCATTAAAATTCTAACATTCTTGAAAGTCCACACAAGACTAACTCAACATGTGTGAGAAATGAGAACTAACGTGGAATCCACTTGGTACCATGGTGGTCAACTGGATAGGTCAATTTATGGGAGGAATAACTTCCTCATATGGACTTTCATTGAAGCGATTCTTAGATTGTTATAAAGTTTCATAGTGTAAAATAACGTCAAGGGGTATGGTGTTGGTGATAAACTTTTGACCCCAAAAAACATCATTTAGTTCTTCAAATAAGCCTCAAAAGGTTCTAGACCACAAATCTGCAAAGTGAGATATGCCCCTTAATATAGTCTATCCTCCCATAAAGCACCAAAATATATGAAAATTTATATATTGATCCATTTTGGATCAATAAGGTACCCAGTGCATTAGTCAGTCCAAATGGCACCACTACAAACTCATAGTGACCATATCTAGTCCTGAAAGGTATCTTGATAATGTATTCTTATTTTATCCTCACTTAATAGTAGCTTGATCTAAAATCTATCTTTGAGCAAATATTTTCTCCAATTAGTTGATCAAGCAAGCCATTAATTATGGGTAGAGGATATTTATTCCTCACAATGACCTTGCTCAATTGCATGATTTCAATGCACAACCTCAGAGTTCCATCATTTTTCTTCACAAAAAGTATTTGTTCTCCCCAAGCAGGCACACTTGGGCATATATATCCTTTATTTAACAATTATTCTAGTAACATTTGTAACTCCTTCAAATTTTGTGTGCTCATCTTGTATGGAACTTCAGAAAGTAGGATAGCTCCAGACACCTAATCAATAGAGAAATAAATGTCTCTTTTTGGTGTAAATATTTATATTTCTTCAAACACATCTGCAAGCTCCTGTAATACTATAAATTCTTCCAAGCTTGGGATTTTACATTTTTTTAGCTCTTCCACATGAGTTGCATACAACTAACGCCCTTTTCTGAAGCATCTCCTCAACTACAAAGATTAAATTCCCCTTATGGAAATAGGCATTGGAATTCCTTTCACTATCTTTTTTTCTCCTTCTTCATCAAGACAAGTGAGATTCTTATTACGGTAATCTATTATAACATAGTGTGATCTAACCATTCCATCCCAATAAGGACATTGTATGAACCCAATGGTATTATGTTCAAGTATGCACATGTATTGAGTCCATTCATATTTATTTGACAACCCTTTACTAACTCGTTGATTTTCCTTTTTGTTCCAGTAGCCAACTGAACCAGATATGTTTTTTCATGCTTAGTTTTCTTTAGTTAAAACCTTTAAACCAAAATATGAGTAATACAACTATGACTTGCTCCTAAATCAATTAGAATGGCAATAAGTTGATTGTCAATCTTACCTTCATCCTCATTCATCTTGGATTGATGCTTTACTTGTTTGTTATCTAATGTTGCATATATTTTAGGAATGTTTATGGTTGCATCCTCCGCAACACTTACTTCTTGTATGTTGTGCATAGTCCTCATTATGTCTCCCATTTGAGAACAATCTTTAACCAAATGGTCTCCTCTAATCCCTATCATTTTGGTTGTTTCCTTATGCCTCTTCCTAGATACTGTGTCACCCTTTGTACATTTTGAGTTGGATTGCTTGTTGATATGAATTTCATTGGTTCTTAAAAAAAGGAGGTTTAAATGCTTTCTTCCTTTGATCTTACTTATCTTTCTTCTCATCTCTCCAAGATTTCTGAAAAACTTCTTTCCTTTTCTTCTAATCATACATGTTATTAGCTTTTTTAATTGTCTTGCTAAGATCCTTGGGTTCACCAAACTGAATTTAGTCTCTATATAATGAAGGAAACCCACTCGTGGACCTCTATATCTTTACCTTATATTCCTTAAAATATTTGGCATATCTTAGCAATTCCAAAAACTTCCTTTCATTTTCTTCCACTCTCATATTTCCCAACTTGAGTTCAAATAACGCTTCCACCTTCTTCTCATAATGATGTTATGATAAGTACTTTTATTGGAAGTACTTCTTGAACTAACTCCAAGAAATCATATTTTCATTTATTCGTTTCACTTGAACCAAATGGTAACCTTTCCTTGTAAGTTGTAAATAGAAATACTAGCTTACATATTGGATGATTAATTATGCAATTGGAGATATTTCCTCATCCCCAATAACCAACCTTCAACATATTCTCATTTCTTGTTCTCGCCATCAAAATTTCACGACTTAATCTTCCTCAAGTCTCCTTTTAACTCATCTTCCACATTTATTCTTTTACAATGTCTAACTGGGGACATTTCTGGGTTGGTCTTAGATTCTTCAGATGAGGATGATTTCCTAATTACATGAGGTGGTGAATAATGATGTATATGAATCCTAGTAGCGCTCTTGGAATGTCTGGATTCTTCGTATGCTATTTTATTTTAACATTTCATTCCTTTCTTATCATGAAAAATGGTTGACCCAAATTGTGTTTTCCTCTATAGTAAGTTCAATCTCTACAATAATTGAGTGTTCAATTGATTTTGTTGCTCCTGAGTCTTTAAGATTATTTCATTGTCATCTCTAGAACTTTGCACCTCCATCCTCAATATTTCCATTGTTTCCACCAACTCTATTGGTTCAACACTTATTTTTTGCTCCTTATATTATATTTCTTTATTACCCACACTGATATTCAAACCTCTAACATCTTCCTCGTGATTGTATATAATTTCCCCTTCTTCCATTTTCTTCACAGTGTTAATTTGAGATCTCTAACCTGTGGTTATATCTAATACAACAATGTATCTACAATCTATTCATACAATTAAATTTGTTAGATAAACTTTATTTCCAAAATTCTATAGCATAAATCATATATATTTAAGATTTTGGAAACTACCCATTTGACAAGTTTGTCAAATTAGGCTTACAAGCCTCGTTTTAGTCCAATTTCTAGAAGGATATAAAGCACTTATTTCTTATATGTTTGATTTAAAATATTTTCCTATTTAAAATATTTTCCTATTGAAAATATTTACAATGACTACACCCTAGATCATAGAAGATAGTTAAAACTCCCCAAAATTTGCAAATTTACCCAATTTTGCATTGTTCTCGTAGTTGCACTTCTTCTTAGGGACCAACTTCTGAGATATGTAGAAGAAAATTAGCAAATATTCAAGAAAAAAATTGTAACGGGAATTCATAGCCCATATTATTGTGAGCAGTCATCCACTTCTTAATCTATGGTATGATACTCCAAGCATTTTTTACAAAATTATGGAATTGACAATTCTTAATTTTTGCACTTCTTCCATAGTGAGTTTTTAGTAAAAATGACTATCTCAAAAACATAGCAATATCGTGGGTCACTTTTACCTCCTTTGGGTTTTCTTGTAAAACCCCTAGTTTGAAACCCTTGGTCTGATGATGGCCATATGTAACTATTATTTATGAATTCTTGAATGGCTGAACATATTGTATTTTTAGAATTAGTCGTATTAAAATCCATAACTGGATGTGTTGAGGTGGTACGCTGAAGAGATCGAGGACTTTTGTATTCACCAGAGATGATAAGGGGGTTGGAAGCTTCGTAGGGGAAAATTGTGTTATGACCCTTTTATATCCTTAAAATCCCTAAAAGTATTCTAAGTCATGAGTTGAGTCAAAATTCCTTTTTATTTTATTGAATTTATTATATGGTCTAATGGTGGATTAAGTGTGATTAAGGGAATGCTTTAGTTTTAATTAAAAAGGACAAACTTGGATCATGGGAGAGAACACGCGTGCAAAGAACCATCATGCAATTTAAAAGTGGGACGGAGGCCTGATTTCAAAGAGCCAAGTTTGGTAGAGGAGAGTCTAGGGGAAAGAATGGGAAAATTGGCCCAGTGTGAGAAGAGAGTCTAAAGCAAAGAAAATAGGGGGGGGTAATTTTACCTGGAAAGGAAATTTTGTTATTGAAATTTGAGTCTAACAAACCAAATATTGAGTCCGGTACCACTAAATTGTGGCCATTGTTGCCTCCAGTCATTCTAGTCAAATAGCAAATGGTGTAGGTAGCTAACTTGGTGGATTTCTGAGCATTGAAGGTAATTTTGTATCTCACTATCGTGTTGTTAGAATGAAACCAAGTGAAATGCATTTTTTGGCATGAAATTGGAGTTAAGCCAACTTTTTGTTTACCAAAGTGTAGAATTTAGAAATTATGAGATTGGTGAGATGTTTGTCTAATGAGTGCACGAGTCTCGGATCAAGGGTGGCATTTTGTTGAGATATTAATGAGCAAAATTGCCTACATTTGGGTGGAGCCTTGCCTCACACACATTCACTTGTCGTTTTTAATTCACGGAAATGATGTTTGATTTCTCAATATTATTTTGTTGGTGAATGGTAGACATTTATATGGTTTCTTTCATGTTTAAATTTTTGAAATTGGATTTAAAGAATGAGTTCATGTGTTGCTTGGTTGAATTTTTGTATATGGAATGGGTCTAAGTTTAGCTCCACGATATGTTTGTCAAAATTTATAATTGTGAGAAGGATATCAATTGACAAATAAGTTGGAATTATGTTCATTTTTATTATTTTTCTATTACTTGGATGCTTGTTTGCAAATTATTTTTTATCATTGCAATTGCTAGTTTACAGAGTTGTAAACATAATGCTTATTAAAATATGTCGAAGAGTTTAAACTCTTATTTTCATATAATTGAGAGAAAATAGCTCCTAAAGAGTTAAATGAAATGTTTGTAATATTTTTTCAAAGAAATTTAAATATTTATGTCGAAGATGAGCTCGACCCATTTTTGTTTAATAGGTAAATAATAAACAATTACCATGTGCTAAGGTTTGTTTGTTGTGCCTTGCATTGAATGGTATTATTGTTTTTTAGAACCATAGGCAGAATTTCTTTTATTTACTTACAATTAGCATGTGTTAAGGCCTATTTACTTTGCCTTGCATTGAATGGTATTTTGTATTTAAAAACCACGGACTGAATTTGCTTGTTCTATTTTACGGATGCTTTGCCTTGGTGGGTATTTTGCATTAATTAACCATAGGTTGAAAATGTTTGTCATTTTACAAATAACATGGGATAATAATAAGTGGTATTTTCTTTTATTTTACAATAATTGGAATCGTATGGGTTGCATAAAATACCATGGGTTGGATCAAGTAATGAAATTGTCTTTACATTCAATGCATTAGAAAGATTGGAAATTGTCATCCGAATTAACTTATGTGAACCCTACTGCGTTGCTCCTAACATTGTCTATGTATATTGTGATAATTGCCTTTGTTCCATTTCTACGAAGCATGTTATGCAGTTCTTAAGTTGGTGTTTACTACGTAGTTCTTACGGCACAGTTCCTAAGACAATGATTGATGCAAAGTTTTTATTGTGCACTTCTAACCAAAATGTTGCAGTTCTCAGGAAAGAATTTATAAGGAAAAGTTGGGAATGTTTCCTTCCAAGCCACAGTTTATCATGGTATGATATATTGTATATTAGTAGAAAATCTATTATGGGTATTAAAAATGGTGCATATTTATATGTGTTACATATGTGGCACATGGAAATACATATGCTTTCGCAAGTATGCATTACTATTTTGCATGAATATTTTTTATTATGTGTCTCATAGACTATACTATACTTCTGCTAAAATACTTATGTCTATTGTGCATTTGTTGTGCATTTGTTATAAGAATGCATATAAGCATTATGCATCTAACATTTTAGGATTTTATTTTCTATTAGTGTGTTTTTAGTCTAGTATAATGTTGAGTGCGTTACATTTCTAAAATCCCCAAATAGTGGATTTGGTCTTTTCTTGCATCTTTGTTTGACACCCTTTGGAATTCTCTAAACTCACTAGGTTTTCTCTATTCCTAGTCTAGGACTGCATAATAAAAATTTCAACCCCACCAAGGCCCCTATTAATCAACTAGGTATTGGTCTTCAAAAATTAGTATTTCACATTTTTTAGAAGGTTGGAGTTGAACAGACCCATGATTCTTTTTGGAATGGTTGTAGTAATCCTCACTATGGACAAACATAAAAAATTTCACCAAATTTGGACTTCATATGATATTGTTATGGCAAAAACAAGTTTTTCGTTTTATACCTTTTTATCCTTAATTTTTTGTATGCTAACATGGGAGGAAGTTGATGTGGCATCATAGGTGGAGACATTGGTGTCCACCAATGTCATATATGTTATATGTGGTGGGGTCTCCCATATCATCCCCATCCCTCCATGCCATTGTGACTTGTTTAAACCCTGAGTACTACATACTTTCATGAATTTCTATGTTTAGATGATCCAACTTGCTCGATATGATATTAGCCATTCATGACAATGACATATGTGCCAGATCTTGATCAAGTTTACCTATGCAAATGGCTCCAAAACCCCCTTCCCATGGACTCAAAATAATCTCAATTATCCATGGCTATACCCATTGTGTTGAGTCTCTTACACCTTCACTTGTGTGAATGGTCCATATCTCATGATCATGTGAACCCAACCCAATCTTACTCATTCACGGACTTATACATTTGTTTAAAGCATGTTCACCTTTTGTGCATGAATGTCCATGATTTGTCGATCCAACATGCCTTCTTTAAAATTGATCATTCACGGTGTTACCTCTTGTGTTAAGTCTTGACACTAAATATGTGAGAAATTTCGTATCCAAGCTACAAAAATCAACACTCCCTCTTGGCGAGGAAACAATTTTGAACCAATCCAAGTTTGTCTCTGAATGCTTCAAACTTCCCTTTCTACTAGGGGCTTGGTCTAAATATCAACAACTTGTTGATTTTTTGGTACATGATGGAGCTTTACTTCTCTTTTCTGAATCTTGTCTTGAATAAAGTGATATTTGATCTTAATGTGCTTCGATATTTTATGAAAAACTAGACTCTTAAAGAGATTGATATAGCTATAGTTATCACACTAAATCACCATGGGATCCAAGTCATGATCCCATGGTAGCTTGCAAAGCCAGATGGCCTCACAACTAATTGTACTTGCTGCCATATAATTTTCCTCTAATCAACTGATTGCAATGGAAGTCTACTTATAGTTGAACCATGATATCATCGTTGATCCCAAGCTGAAGCAACACCCTAAGGTGCTTTTCTTGTCTTATGCATTACCTTCCCAAATTGAGTCTATATAACCTTGCAACTTGACCTCACCATCTTCAAGTTATCGCATCTCATACACCATTGTTCCCCTCAAGTATATGAGCACATGTTTTGCTGCTACTCAATGCTCTTTCCTTATCTCCACCATGAACTAGCTTAAGGAGTTAAGTACTACAAAACAAATATCTTGAATAGAGTTGAATATATACATAAAAAAACCTATTATATGCGTGTAAAATGTGGGATACACCATAGCTGAATTTGAAATAATTACCTTCTTCGTATTAGTGATTATAGGTGTGTCCATGGGTTTGTAGTCCTCCATCCAAAATCTCTTTAAGGTCTCAACAACATACTTACCCTACCAAAGGAAAATACCCCTTGGTATTTTCCAAACCTCCAACCCTAAGATGTTATGCATCATGCCAATGTCCTTCATCTCAAACTCAACTTGCATATATGCCTTGCACCCATATTATGAGCTTCTCTGAACCGATAAGAAACATTTCATCAACATAGAGTATCAAATTAGCAAATTAGCCTCAACAAATACGAAATATAAGTTAGGATCTATTTCATTTGTGGTGAACACATGCTCTATAGGTGTCCATTGATCTTGTAATACCATGCTCTCAGTGCTTGCTTGATTCCATACCAGGCCTTTTTCATCCTACACACATGGGACTCCTTCCCACTGATCTCAATTTCCTGAGGCTTCTACATGTACATTTTTTCCTCAATTATCCCATTGTGAAAAGTTACCTTTACATCCATTTCATGTATCCTCCATCCCATAATGGATACTAATGACATCACTACTCTAATGGAAGTGTACCTATAAATAAGAACAAATATATCCTCATAATCCACTCCTTTTTTATAGGAGAACCCTCTCACCACAAACCTTGCTTTGTACTTCTCTATACTACCATCTGCCACACGCTTGATCTTGTAGAGCCATCTGGAAGTCACTCCCTATTTCTCTTTGGTCTATGCACAATGTATGAAACATCCTTTTCATGATGGAGTTGTACTCCTCCACCATGGCATTCCCCTCCAGACCTGCTGGTCATTTACTCCTTGAAAACTATAAAACTCATAATCTATGTTGTTGCTCATCAATGCCATGCAGTTTGGAAACTTCTTCAAAGGTATACTCTCCTAAAATGAATTTATAGGAGCCTCAACATGCTTATGAGTATCCCTCAATGTTTGTGAGAGCCATCGAGGTCTCATGATAGCATTGGTAGGAGATGGTGGCTTCTCCTATGCATTTGAAGGTTGTTGCCCTCAATTTGAAGTCAATTGTGACCTTGGATCAACCTTCAAAGCTTCATGCTCCTCATACTTTATCATTGGAATACACTCATGAGACTTCTTGGATGTAATGTATTCCTTAAAATTTACATCCCCCCTTACAATTGTCTTTCTCTCCCTTGGAATATATATCTTGTAGGATTTTGGAGTCTCACTGTAGCCAATAAACAAACTTTTCCCGCTAAATAAGCAAATTATTCCTGATACCTGGAACAAATAATACATCATCAAAGTCTAAATAGTTACCTTACTATATTTGTAAAGGAATTGTACCAACTCATACTACCGGATACATGGAAGCATTACTAAGATCAACCTAAAATCATATGAGGTACTCCTTATTCTTGAGAATAACTTATGAGCTTATGTTGTACACCTCATTGCTCCATTGTCCACATACCAAGCGTTCTTTGGAAATGTGTTGGAAGAAAGGCAAGATACCATTGAAAAATCCTTTTAGAATTTGGAGGCCAACTCATTCATCTAGGTTTCAACTAAGGTTGTTTCTTAATTGTACTATTAATTCCCTTTACCCTTCTTCTTCTCCAGACATTATGATGCATAATGGTCATTTTTATGACATATGAAGCACTTAATTTTACTCAAGTGATTCTTCCCTAGTTGTGAGGTTTCTCCTCACTCTTCACCTTACCCTTGTTAGGTCCTTTAACTCTTCCTATCTTGGTTTGACCAATTAAGGCATGGTCACTGTCACCTCCCTACCTGCTGGATTGGACTCCATTTGAGTTTCTTCCCAGGTACATTCATCTTGCAGTATTTCCTAGGAGGGAATGTTTTCTCGAGCACAAACACCCATTAAAGGAAATTTGAGGTATAAAATGGGTATCCTAAATAAATAATAAAATAATAGTTAAACTAAAATACAAGATAAACTTTTTAAGGAAAGAAAAAAACAATTTGTAATCGTATTTTCAACTTATCTCCTTGTAGCTTTACTAAAATATCGAGTGTGAGGACTCATTGGAATAGGAATTAAATTATGCATCCAACAAGTACCCACTTGGCGTATATTTGATAGATACTCGTAGGAAAATACTCGAAATACATATTAAAAAATGTATTTCCTTCAACAAAATACATTTTTAAATGTATCATGAGATTTTTCCTACTAGGGGTCTACTAAAATTATGGCAAGTGGCTACTTGTTGGATGCAAATTTTAATTCCACATCCAACAAGTGACCACACTCAAAATTGAGTGAACCTACAAGGAGATAAGTTGAAAATACAATAAGAAAAACACAATTCCCTTTCCCTCCAAAACTATTTACCCTTATGGTTGGCATCATCATTTTGAATCCTAATGGTTCTTATAAAGTTGATTTTGATAGTACAATTTTTAGTCCCATTTTACCTCAAAATTCTTCTAACGATGGAAAAATGTTTCCCATTAAGGTGGGAACCCATTCACTACCATGTTTACTAGCTCTTTGTCTTCAACCTTCTCCTCAACTACTAGAAGTTGGTCATGGATATGTGTGACCTTCATTGGGTAACTAGTGATAGTGTTTGATCTAATCATCTCAATATATCTGAGTCTATTATGCAATATCATGTTCTTGTTAATGTTCTTGCTCTAGTAAAGGATAACCATGGCATCAACCATATCCTTTTTTGTTGTCTTCTCGGATATATGAGTGATGAGATGATAGTTTATATCATCCATGATCATCCACTTGGATTTCACTTCTTTCTTCTTATGAGTCGCCAAAATTTGCAAATATGTCAACAAAGTCAATGTATCCTTGAAAATATCCCAAATATCATTCTCTTTTAATAAAAAGGTTGCCTTGAATTTCCATGATAGGAAAATCATGGCACCATCCAATCTATCCTTAAAACCTAAGGCTAGCTAATGCTATCTCTGATATGCACACAAAATCCTACCCTTTTGATCCTCTCGATTAGAGTAGGAAAATACCATGTAATTTTTCTAACCCTAGATGATGGCCATATGTAACTATTATTTATGAATTCTTGAATGGATGAACATATTGTATTTTTAGAATTAGTCGTATTAAAATCCATAATTGGATGTGTTGAGGTGGTACGCTGAAGAGATCGAGGACTTTTGTATTCACCAGAGACGATAAGGGGGTTGGAAGCTTCGTAGGGGAAAATTGTGTTATGACCCTTTTATATCCTTAAAATCCCTAAAAATATTCTAAGTCATGAGTTGAGTCAAAATTCATTTTTATTTAATTGAATTTATTATATGGTATAATGGTGGATTAAGTGTGATTAAGGGAATGCTTTAGTTTTAATTAAAAAGGACAAACTTGGATCATGGGAGAGAACACACATGCAGAGAACCATCATGTAATTCAAAAGTGGGATGGAGGCCTGATTTCAAAGAGCCAAGTGTGGTGGAGGAGAGTCTAGGAGAAAGAATGGGAAAATTGGCCCAGTGTGAGAAGAGAGTCTAAAGCAAAGAAAACAGGTGGGGGGGGGGGTAATTTTACCTGGAAAGGAAATTTTGTTATTGAAATTTGAGTCTAAGAAACCAAATATTGAGTCTGGTACCACTAAATTGTGGCCATTGTTGCCTCCAGTCATTCTAGTCAAATAGCAAATGGTGTAGGTAGCTAACTTGGTGGATTTCTAAGCATTGAAGGTAATTTTGTATCTCACTATCATGTTGTTAGAATGAAACCAGGGAAGTGAAATGCATTTTTTGGCATGAAATTGGAGTTAAGCCAACTTTTTGTTTACCAAAGTGTAGAATTTAGAAATTATGAGACTGGTGAGATGTTTGTCTAACGAGTGCATGAGTCTCAGCTCAGGGGTGGCATTTTGTTGAGATATTAATGAGCAAAATTGCCTACATTTGGGTGGAGCATGCCTCACACACATTCACTTGTCGTTTTTAATTCACGGAAATGGTGTTTGATTTCTCAATATTATTTTGTTGGTGAATGGTAGACATTTATATGGTTTCTTGTTTAAACTTTTGAAATTGGATTTAAAGAATGAGTTCATGTGTTGCTTGGTTGAATTTTTGTATATGGAATGGGTCTAAGTAACTCCACGATATGTTTGTCAAATTTTATAATTGTGAGAAGGATATCAATTGACAAATAAGTTGGAATTATGTTCATTTTTATTATTTTTCTATTACTTGGATGCTTGTTTGCAAATTATTTTTTATCATTTCCATTTCCTGTAGTAATTGCTAGTTTACATAGTTGTAAACATAATGCTTGTTAAAATATGTCGAAGAGTTTAAACTCTTATTTTCATATAATTGAGAGAAAATAGCTCCTAAAGAGTTAAATGAAATGTTTGTTGTAACGTCCCTGACCCTCTGACCAGCGAAGAGGACGCTACCATGCTAATTACGATCCGGGAAACCAGCCCCATGAACATGTGCATTCATAAGAATTGAATGCAATGCATTAAAGTATAACATGCACAGATACATAATTATTTATCATACACAGCGGAAGCAAACATACATTCAGTCATTCAACATGTTCATCATAATTTATTAACAGTGAATAGAATTGCAGGAGTAAAATAGACAAGATTACTTATCTTATAAAGAACTCATCCTGCAACCAGCTACATCGCTGCAACGTTCCACCCAACCATAGGCTAGCATGCTCCTAAATCTCTCAGCAATGCTGCCACCCCCGAGCTGGGCATGATTCCCCAAGGAATAAGGAATAAGCAGGCTTACACATAGCCAAGGATACATAAAACATAGCCAAGCCAACGCAGTTGGGTTTGTCAGGCCATCAAGGAGCTTGGAAAGGCTAAATGCTAAGTTGGTGAGCCCATTACAGAGCTAGTAACACCTACACTAGAACTAGCCTGACTTATAAGACACCCACACACACCCAACACAAGGAATCAGTCCCTTCTCTACTACATAGTCCCCCAGGCCCTGACTTCCCTTCCAGTGCTCTTCAGGGGTTATGGAGAAGAAAGCCAGCCCTCTAGCTCTGTCTGTGTGGTTTCCAAGCACACCAGGTTTATCAAGCAAACCAAGCCCCCATCCTTGCTCCCAACACAATCCAAAGACCAACCATTACATGCATGCAATCAATCAACAGTTACAGCTTAGACAGGGAAAATGATTCATGAGCCGTTCTTGGCCCTATCTTGGCCAAAACAACTCCCAAGAAACCTACAGCAGCCCCCCCAAAACGTAACAACAAACACAGCCAACAAACATGTGGAAAACAACGACCCATTCTGAACAATGAAATCACCGGGGAAACTTACACAGTCCGAAGATGGAAAGAAAAGCTAGGTTCTCAGCTGGGCAGAGGATAACATATACACAAGCCACAATCGGTAAGGAAAACATACACACAGCTGAAAAACGTGAATGGCCCTTCACAGGGAAATCGTGGATGAAATAACATGGCTCCCAGCTCGCTGCGTGAGTCAAAACTAAGAAAAATCCTGTACATGAGAATGAGCAAGACAATGGAGTTTTGCGGTTGTCTCCCTGCATGAGGAAAAGCGATAGCGAATCCCAATCGGTGCGTGAGGATGAGCAAGCATGGAGTGAATCCTTCTATCCATTTTTCTGCTTACGTGAAGATAGAAGTATGCTGGTGGAGTGGGCGTGTGGGCAAGGACTGACAGTCCTTTCACCCACCACTTCCTAGCAATAACTGCCCTCAACTAACATCAGGAGTTTTGAATGAGTGGTTGACACATGGATTTTTCCCCATTGGTTCAAGTTTTAACTATTTCCCCCCCTTATCCTTGGGAAAATCATGCCCTTTTCATTATGGTTGCAGTGAGCATAGCTAGTTGGGTCCATTTAATTAAAGATGCATATTTACATGATGACAAAACTTAATATATGTCGTGTACCACAATAGACCATCGGCAACGATTCCGTTCGCCGAAACATAACACAACTAAATCGATGGTGGGGCTTTTGCCTTTAGCTCCACATCATGACTCATTACAATATATACATCATGTACATTTAATGCAACGAGGTCAAAACCGGGGTGTTACATTTGTAATACTTTTTCAAAGAAATTTAAATAGCTATGTCGAAGATGAGCTCGACCCATTCTTATTTAATAGGTAAATTATAAACAATTACCATGTGCTAAGGTTTGTTTGTTGTGCCTTGCATTGAATGGTATTATTGTTTTTTAGAACCATGGGCAGAATTTGTTTTCTTTACTTACAATTAGCATATGTTAAGGCCTATTTACTTTGCCTTGCATTGAATGGTATTTTGTATTTAAAAACCACGGACTGAATTTGCTTGTTATATTTTACGGATGCTTTGCGTTGGTGGGTATTTTGCATTAATTAACAATAGGTTGAAAATGTTTGTCATTTTACAAATACCATGGGATAATAATAAGTGGTATTTTCTTTTATTTTACAATAATTGGAATCGTATGGGTTGCATAAATTACCATGGGTTGGATCAAGTAATGAATTTGTCTTTACATTCAATGCATTAGAAAGATTCGAAATTTTCATCCTAATTAACTTATGTGAACCCTACTACATTGCTCCTAACATTGTCTATGTATATTGCTATAATTGCCTTTGTTCCATTTCTGCGAAGCATACTATGCAATTCTTAAGTTGGTGTTTACTACGTAGTTCTTACTGCACAATTCCTAAGACAATGATTGATGCAAAGT
The DNA here is from genome assembly GCA_001517045.1 of Pseudotsuga menziesii. Lineage (NCBI taxonomy): Eukaryota > Viridiplantae > Streptophyta > Pinopsida > Pinales > Pinaceae > Pseudotsuga > Pseudotsuga menziesii. Next base: position 225,926 of record LPNX010251903.1, on the reverse strand, counting down.
TTTTATTGTGCACTTCTAACCAAAATGTTGCAGTTCTCATGAAAGAATTTATAAGGAAAAGTTGGGAATGTTGCCTTCCAAGCCATAGTTTTTCATGGTATGATATATTGTATATTAGTAGAAAATATATTATGGGTATTAAAAATGGTGCATATTTATATGTGTTACATATGTGGCACATGGAAATACATATGCTTTCGCAAGTATGCATTACTATTTTGCATGAATATTTTTTATTATGTGTCTCATAGAATATACTATACTTCTGTTAAAATACTTATGTCTATTATGCTTTTGTTGTGCATTTGTCATAAGAATGCATATAAGCATTATGCATGTAACATTTTAGGATTTTATTTTCTATTACTGTGTTTTTAGTCTAGTATAATGTTGAGTGCGTTACATTTCTAAAATCCCCAAAAAGTTCCCCCAGATAGTGGATTTTGGTATTTTTTTGCATCTTTGTTTGACACCCTTTGGAATTTGTCTGAACTCCGTAGGTTTTCTCTATTCCTAGTCTAGGACTGCATAATAAAAATTTCAACCCCACCAAGGCCCCTGTTAATCAACTAGGTATTGGTCTTCAAAAATTAGTATTTCACATTTCTTAGAAGGTTGGAGTTGAACAGACCCATGACACTTTTTGGAATGGTTGTAGTACTCCTCACTGTGGACAAACATAAAAAAGTTCACCGAATTCAGACTTCATATGATCTTGTTATGGCAAAAACAAGTTTTTGGTTTTATACATTTTTATCCTTAATTTTTTGTATGTTAACATGGGAGGAAGTTGATGTGGCATCATAGGTGGAGACATTGGTGTCCACCAGTGTCATATATGTTATATGTGGTGGAGCCTTCTATATCATCCCCATCCCTCCATGCCATTGTGACTTGTTTAAACCCTGAGTACTACATACTTTCATGAATTTCTATGTTTAGATGATCCAACTTGCTCGATATGATCCTATCCATTCATGACAATGACATATGTGCCAGATCTTGATCAAGTTTACCTATGCAAATGGCTCCAAAACCCCCTTCCCATGGACTCAACATAATCTCAATTGTCCATGGCTATACCCATTGTGTTGAGTCTCTTACACCTTCTCTTGTGTGAATGGTCCATATCTCATGATCATGTGAACAGTTGAAATGTTATCCTAAGCCATCGAAACCTGGGCTTTGATTTCCTTGAATAAAAACAAAGTCCAATGTGTTTCAGACTTCATTGCATACCCAAAGCTCTCACAACGAGCCTTAAAATTTTAAAAAAATGTTTTCTAACTTCCTATCACTACGTGAAATAAATTGTTTAATTTATTTGAGGAGATAACATCTGGCTTCTACTCGGGGATGGAAACCTCCCTGTGAGGTTCCAAGAACCACATATCAAATGCCTTTCCTATAAAACAAAAATCAAACTTATCTGCTAGTGTTCCATTGGGCATGGAGTTATTTTTCAAAAACAAACCCTCTTTTCAGTTATGGTGATAGGCTGCATTCTACCGTAAGTGATGCTTGTGTCATCTTTAGAAAAAAGGAAACAATAATTTCTACAAATTTCTAAAAAGTAATTAATGTGAGTAGCAAATATACCATCTAAAAACATTAAGGGATGGTGTAAGCAATGTTTTAAAACTTGGACTCGGAATAGGCCAAGGGTCAACTGAGACTTGGAATCAGCTGAGGGTCAATTTGGACTTGGACTTGGCCATGGCTCGAACTGGTTTGAACTTGATGACTCGGTTTACTAAAAAATACATAAAATATTAAAATTTTAATGGAAAAAATGTATTTAAAAGATTCTAAACAATTAGAGACATAATATGCGAATTCTGCTCATGTCTATGGAAGGGTGGGTGGAGTCTTCTATATCATCCCCATCCCTCCATGCCATTGTGACTTGTTTAAACCCTGAGTACTACATACTTTCATGAATTTCTATGTTTAGATGATCCAACTTGCTCGATATGATCCTAGCCATTCATGACAATGACATATGTGCCAGATCTTGATCAAGTTTACCTATGCAAATGGCTCCAAAACCCCCTTCCCATGGACTCAACATAATCTCAATTGTCCATGGCTATACCCATTGTGTTGAGTCTCTTACACCTTCTCTTGTGTGAATGGTCCATATCTCATGATCATGTGAACCCAAACCAATCTTAGTCATTCATGGACTTATCCATTTGTTTAAAGCATGTTCACCTTTTGTGTGTGAATGTCCATGATTTGTCGATCCAACATGCCTTCTTTAAAATTTCTCATTCATGGTGTTACCCCTTGTGTTAAGTCTTGATCAACATTTATGTGCCAATGGTCTAGATCCACTAATCAAACTTGATCGATCAATCTCATTTGTTCATTGTAGGATCCCTCAATAAAAGGTATGAGTACTTATATTTGCACAAATTCATCAATAAACATGCATAATTTAATCTTAGTCATTCGATAGGGACCCTTTATGTTAATGTACGATCACCTCCCATTCTAATTTCTGGGATAAATCCTACCATGAATGCATCCAATACATGCTCAATAAATTCATGCACACATACATTTACATCAACAATAATTTAAACAAACACATAATTGAAATAACAACCGAGGAATTCATTCATTCTTAATTGAGAAACTTGTCTTTTACGGTCCTCCAACTAGTTTTAGATGAAGGATGTTCCTCCTTGTCATAGGCATTCTACCACACTTATTCATTCTATGGTAGCGACCACCCCCGAGCTACGGTTATCAATACAAAAGGGTGAATTTTCCCCATTTCCTCTACTCATCCCAAACTCAAGCAAATATCTAGTGTCAAACCCAACACTCTTTCCCCATCAACTTAAACACGCAACAAATTGAAAAATATCAAACACGTAACTAGTGTCAAATACACTCTATAGTTGTCCCAATATCTATCACTCCTTCACAATAAGCCTTAACAACACAAGGAATGGGATAAGCTTCTCTATAAACAATTTCTTAGGTTATCCCAATTCCCTCCAACATAGGTTGACCAGGGATTCTTCGTGCCATCAACATTTAGTTCCAAACCCCCTCTACAACCATCGAAAACCACTAGAATTCCTCTCCCATCATCCTGCACAAAATAAGAAATGGGGTCCCCTTCTCTGCATGTAGTCCCTCGGCTATCCCCGTTCCCTCCCAATGCTCCAACACAATCTATCTAGGGAATCTCCATGTTGGGGCTCCAGGGACTTTAGTTGTAGGCTAATCTCCTCTCCTAGGCACCATCCTAGAGGGTGAAAATGATAAGTTGAATGAATGAATGTTAAAAGAATGAATATACGAGCTTAATTGCCACATTGTGTATGCATGGATCCAACTTTGCATGTGGAACTCAAGGGTATCCCACTTTTCCCTTCTTATTATCCAACTTAAGATAATAATAAAGTTAAGGCTAATTAGGTCACTCTCATAAACATGGATTTAGGAACCTTAGGATAAAATCACCTTCTAATTTTAGAAGAAAGGATAATGAAATAGATTAATAAGTCAATAGGGGCATCCCCCAACCTTACACCCCCTTTCATTTCCCCTACTTGTGGATTTATATTATGCATCAATGTACATCATTACAATACATATCGTCATCCTAAACCATTTATATATGGGTTCTAGCCTTTGTATCATTACATACATAATTACATCATGGGGTCAAAAACAAGGTGTTGCGTGTGGGTAAGTGTGAATTTGTTAGGATGCATGATTACCCAAACTAGTTATTCACTAATGTAGCTCTAACTTCTAAGAACAACAATACTTGGAAAACATGATCGATGTTAAGGTGTTGACCCATGATATGTCAGGAGGGATGGAGGTGTTTCCCATTATGTGTTCTAGAAAACCTAGAGGCATGGGAGGGTCATGTTAGCCATTCTCACCTAGACATGTGACGGTGATTGTTGGTTTCCTACTAAAGAAGTTTGGTGACTATAATTGATGCTTTTTCCTTCATGTTATATCTAGATTTATGTCGATATAGTTAGTGCTGCAAAAAATTGCAACAAAGGAGGGGATGTGAGATGAAAGTAAGTGTTTAGGAGGAGATATGATTATGAGTCAGATGAACATCTTGCTTAGCATTGATGTGCCATTATTTATTTCCTTACCTAGTTCCTACCATGTGTAGAACACTTGTTTAATTCCATTGTGATCATTTAAGTATAATCAAGGATGAATGTTGAATCATTATGTGTTTGTTAATGAGGATTCATTGGTGATCGATCTATTTGCTTTATTGTTATGCACAATTAATTGTGAACATTTAAGATTTGTTCATTAGAAGCAATTATTGTTTATTATAGGCCACATGCGGGATATGTGTGCACTGTATACACCTACATATCCAACACTGGTACACTATTATGCTTTCATAAACACATTAATTACTAAAATAGGTTATTGATTATTTAATAAATGGTTTGGTGAATTTTGGAAATTATATTGTATAAATATAAATATCTCATGGTAAGATATGCATTCAATAATTTTGGTTGGTTTGTGTGAAGTAATAAATGTGTGTCTGTAATTAGTTGTCAACTAGTATTGAATGAAAAATCAAATTCATTAAAAATGTCGGTGTGTGCATGAAGACTAACATTAAATTTTACACCCTAGTATAATAATTACTAGCCCATATGATAGGAAGGGATAATAACACTTTCCCGAGGAGGCTTGTCCTTTGACAAGTATGAGGCTTAGAAAAAGGTTGTGGTTAGCATGATAAATGGGGGGAGAAAGGAAGAGGAGAGGTAGGAGAAATAAGAGGAGAAAATAATTATTGAATTTTAAGAGCATTAAGTTATTTCATTGGTTTTCATGGATTACATTATTGTATACTATTCCCACCATTGTTGTTTCAAGAGGTTTGGACATGGAGGGCTAGGAAACCTACATGTTTCCTAGAGCTCGGAAATTAACTAGGCTCCTAGTTCATTGGGATGTTAAACCAGGTTCAGAAGGAGGAAAATGAAGGGAATTAGACTGGATTGCATTGCACTTGGGCAAATTCAAATAGAGATAGAGGCATTTTTCTTGTTATTAATCAATGGGTTTTTGCTCCAAATTTTAACTAATATGTTCTTGAACTCCCTTAGTTAAATGTTCAATGATATGTTGGTTTAATTGATGTAAATTCGACACTTGCAATGTTAGCTAATTGCTGCAAATTAAATTTACACATGATAGCCATAATAAGGGGTTTATTTTGTTTAAATTAATTACAACTCAAAGAGAAACTACAATGCATAAAAGTGGGCATTGTAATCTAGTAGGAAAAACCTATATTGCAATATATTCAATTTCTAAGTAATTATATGGAGAATTTGTTAATAATAACACCTTGTTAATGTTCATGTTTGTAGCTTGGACATCAACTTTTGCATAGGTTTAGTGTCAAACATGCAAGAAGATGTCGAAGTCAAATCTTTTTGTAATTCACTTTGTTAATAAGGTGAAAGGCTTAGATTTAGTTGTTGAGTCTAATAAGTGTATTTCTAATACATTAATGATTTAAACTAATCTCAATCATACATCTCACTGGGCGATTGGGGTTTTAATAGATTAGTTTTTTAGCTAAAGCATAAAGGAAAGCCAAGGTAGGTGGTTAAGACACATTCATTCTTTATTCAAAGACTATTTGGTCGGATGGTGAAGAAACCCATTCCAGGAGCAAAGTTAGAGCACTAAAGAGGAGTCTAGTTCATCAACTACAATTTCAATGAACAAGATGCAACAAAAGTATATCCATATAGTCGTACATATTGATGTGTAACATAGTAGTGTGGAGGGTTTGATTTTCTCGATATCTAGTGGGAATATTTCCTTATTAACTGTAGTTATTTGGCTCGTTTGAGTGTACCATACAACAAACATGATTTTGGAAACTATGGAGGTTTCATTGTAAGCTTTTATACATTAATGAGAAGTTTATTTACATGAGAAAATTGTGTGTGTACCATGCTTATGCTTCCATTGTTCATTTTCCAGCTAATATGTGTGAATACTACTATGTGAAGATTCATTCCTGCAAATTAAATATTAGTTTATTAATTTCATAGCATAAGGACAACATTCACCTAGGGTTAGAAAAAATTGCATGGTATTCGCCTACTCTAATTGAGAGGATCAAAAGGGTAGGATTTTGTGTGCATATCAGAGATAGCATCAGTTAGCCTTAGGTTTTGAGGATAGATTAGATGGTGCCATGATTTTCCTATCATGGAAATTCAAGGAAACCTTTTTATTAAAAGAGAATGATATTTGGGATATTTTCAATGATACATTGACTTTGTCGACATATTTGCAAATTTTGGTGCCTCATAGGAAGAAAGAAGTGAAATCCAAGTGGATGATCATGGATGATATAAACTATCATCTCATCACTCATATATCCGAGAAGACAACAAAAAAGGATATGGTTGATGCCATGGTTATCTTTTACTAGAGCGAGAACATTAACAAGAACATGATATTGCATAATAGACTCAGATATATTGAGATGATTAGATCAAACACTGTCACTAGTTACCCAATGAAGGTCACACATATCCATGACCAACTTCTAGTAGTTGAGGAGAAGGTTGAAGACAAAGAGCTAGTAAACATGGCAGTGAATGGATTCCCACCTCAATGGGAAACATTTTTCCATCATTAGAAGAATTTTAAGGTAAAATGGGACTAAAAATTGTACTATCAAAATCAACTTTATAAGAACCATTAGGATTCAAAATGATGATGCCAACCATAAGGGTAAATAGTTTTGGAGGGAAAGGGAATTGTGTTTTTCTTATTGTATTTTCAACTTATCTCCTTGTAGGTTCAATCAATTTCGAGTGTGGTCACTTGTTGGATGTGGAATTAAAATTTGCATCCAACAAGTAGCCACGCCATACTTTTAGTAGACCCCTGGTAGGAAAAATCTCATGATACATTTGAAAATGTATTTTGTTAAAGGAAATACATTTTTTAATATGTATTTCGAGTATTTTCCTACAAGGATCTATCAAATATACGCCAAGTGGGTACTTGTTGGATGCATAATTTAATTCCTATTCCAATGAGTCCTCACACTCGAAATTTTAGTAAACCTACAAGGAGATAAGTTGAAAATACGATTACAAATTGTTTTTTCTTTCCTTAAAAAGTTTATCTTGTATTTTAGTTTAACTATTATTTTATTATTTATTTAGGATACACATTTTATACCTCAAATTTCCTTTAATGGGTGTTTGTGCTCGAGAAAACCTTCCCTCAAAGGAAATACTGTAAGATGAATGTACTTGGGAAGAAACTCAAATGGAGTCCAATCCAGCAGGTAGGGAGGTGACAGTGACCATGCCTTAATTGGTCAAACCAACATAGGAATAGTTAAAGGACCTGACAAGGGTAAGGTGAAGAGTGAGGAGAAACCTCACAACTATGGAAGAATCACTTGAGTAAAATTAAGTGCTTCATATGTCATAAAAATGACCATTATGCATCATAATGTCTGGAGAAGAAGAAGGGTAAAGGGAATTAATAGTACAATTAAGCAACAACCTTAGTTGAAACCCAGATGAATGAGTTGGCCTCCAAATTTGAAAAGGATTTTTCAATGGTATCTTGCCTTTCTTCCAACACATTTCCAAAGAATGCTTGGTATGTGGACAATGGAGCAATGAGCCATGCAACATAAGCTCATAAGTTATTCTCAAGAATAAGGAGTACCTCATATGATTTTAGGTTGATCTTAGTAATGCTTCCATGTATCCGGTAGTAGGAGTTGGTACAATTCCTTTACAAATATAGTAAGGTAACTATTTAGACTTTGATGATGTATTATTTGTTCCAGGTATCAGGAATAATTTGCTTATTTAGAGGGAAAAGTTTGTTTATTGGCTACAGTGAGACTCCAAAATCCTACAAGATATATATTTCAAGTGAGAGAATGACAATTGTAAGGGGGGATGTAAATTTTAAGGAATACATTACATACAGGAAGTCTCATGAGTGTATTCCAATGATAAATTATAGGAGCATGAAGCTTTTAAGGATGATCCAAGGTCACAAGTGACTTCAAATTGAGGGAAACAACCTTCAAATGCATAGGAGGAGCCACCATCTCCTACCGGTGCTATCATGAGACCTCGATGGCTCTCACAAACATTGAGGGATACTCATAAGCATGTTGAGGCTCCTATAAATTCATTTTAGGAGAGTATACCTTTGAAGAAGTTTCCAAACTACATGGCATTGATGAGAAACAACATAGATTATGAGTTTTATAGTTTTCAAGGAGTAAATGACTAGCAGGTCTGGAGGGGAATGTCATGGTGGAGGAGTACAACTCCATCATGAAAAGGATGTTTCATATATTGTGCCTAGACCAGAGAGAAATAGGGAGTGACTTCTAGATGGCTCTACAAGATCAAGCATGTGGAAAATGGTAGTATAGAGAAGTACAAAGTGAGGTTTGTGGTGAGAGGGTTCTCCTAGAAAAAGGGAGTGGATTATGAGAATATATTTGTTCTTATTTCTAGGTACACTTCCATTAGAGTAGTGATGTCATTAGTATCCATTATGGGATGGAGGATACATCAAATGGATGTGAAGGCAACTTTTCTCAATGGGATAATTGAGGAAAAAATGTACATGTAGAAGCCTCAGGAAATTGAGATCAGTGGGAAGGAGTCCCATGTGTGTAGGATGAAAAATACCTTGTATGGAATCAAGCAAGCACTGAGAGCATGGTATTACAAGATCAATGGACACCTATAGAGCATGGGTTTTCCAAAAATGAAATAGATCCCAACTTATATTTCATATTTGTTGAGGCTAGTTTGCTAATTTGATACTCTATGTTGATGAAATGTTTCTTATCGGTTCAGAGAAGCTCATAATATGGGTGCAAGGCATATATGCAAGTTGAGTTTGAGATGAAGGACATTGTCATGATGCATTACATCTTAGGGTTGGAGGTTTGGAAAATACCATGGGGTATTTTCCTTAGCTAGGGTAAGTATGTTGTTGAGACCTTAAAGAGATTTTGGATGGAGGACTACAAACCCATGGACACACCTATAATCACTAATACGAAGAAGGTAATTTTTTCAAATTCAGATATGGTGGATCCCACATTTTACAAGCATATAATAGGTTTTTTTATGTATATATCCAACTCTAGTCAAGATACTTGTTTTGTAGTACTTAACTCCTTAAGCTAGTTCATGGTGGAGATAAGGAAAGAGCATTGAGCAGCAGCAAAACATGTGCTCATATACTTGAGGGGAACAATGGTGTATGAGACGCGATAACTTAAAGATGGTGAGGTCAAGTTGCAAGGTTATATAGACTCAATTTGGGAAGGCAATGCATAAGATAAGAAAAGCACCTTAGGGTGTCGCTTCAGCTTGGGATCAACGACGATATCGTGGTTCAACTATAAGTACACTTCCATGGCAGTCAGTTGATTAGAGGAAAAGTATATGGCAGCAAGTACAATTAGTTGTGAGGCCATCTGGCTTTGCAAGCTACCATGGGATCATGACTTGGATCCCATGGTGATTTACTGTGATAGCTATAGCTATATCAATCTCTTTAAGAGTCTAGTTTTTCATAAAATATCCAAGCACATTAAGATCAAATATCACTTTATTCAAGACAAGATTCAAAAAAGAGAAGTAAAGCTCCATCATGTACCAAAAAATCAACAAGTTATTGATATTCAGACCAAGCCCCTACAAGAAAGGGAAGTTTGAAGCATTCAGAGACAAACTTGGATTGGTGCAAAAAAATTTCCTCGCCAAGAGGGAGTGTTGATTTTTGTAGCTTGGATATGAACTTTCTCACATATTTAGTGTCAAACGTGCACTAAGTCATCCATGACAAATCTATTTTTTAATTCACTATTAATAAAGTAAAAGTATTATATTTAGTTGTTGAGTCTAATAAAGTGTATTTTTAATACATTAGTGGTTTAGAGTAATCTCAATTGCACATCTCATCGATAGATTGGGGTTTTGGTAGATTAGGGTTTCAACTAAAGTATAAAGGCAAGTCAAGGAATAGGGTTAAAACACATTCATTCTTTTCTCAAAGAAAAGTTAGAGAATTAGAGAGGAGATCGGTTCAATAACTAGGTAGATTTCACGAGGATGATGCAATAGAAGTATATTTGTAAAGTTGTACATACTTCCATATAGCAGGGAAGTATGTATGGGCTGATTTTCTTAATTTTTAAATGGGCATATTTCCTTCATAAGTGTGTAGTTTTTTGCCTTGTTTGACTCTATTGTATAGTTGCATGTTTTTGGTAGTTGTGGGGGTTCCCTTGTAAGCTTCTTATGTAACACCTTGTAATAACCCAGTTGTGAAGCCCCAGACTTATGATCCTTCATGTGACTTATGTTCTCTTGCATTATGGACATATGACATTTTATGTGATTGTGGAATTATGCTCCTTTTCATGATTAATTTAATTAAGGACTTATTATTAATGTTTGATAACATGAATTTGTACTTTGGCACTATTATTAATGTTAATGTTATTACTATAATCTTTGTTATCTTTAAATGTTGTTAATGATTGATTAAATAAACAACTGGCTCAACAAAGGAAAATAAATGAGTATGGGGGACCATGGGGGACCATGGATTCCATAAAGTGAGGGGGAAGGGGGAAATCTCTAACACCTTATAACTTTTTGTTGACTTAACTTTGTCCATCCCAATTCATATTTTCACCTAGGTGAGATTAATAATGTTGGTCACCCAAACCTTGTACAATGAACCCTATTCTCAATAATTATGGACTATGGAGCTAATATTACATATTATGCACACCTTAGTGGGCCCCTCTTACCTAGGGAACCCTCCTTGGGAAAATATCCCCTCACATTTATGTGTTTATGGTCATTTATGAGCCATTTTCCTAGTTTTTAGGGCTCGTAAGCTATTTTCTAGCTTCCACTCTTACACCATGCATTGATGATCCTATTTTTGTGCTTCCATGATATTTATGACCCTATTGGATGCCCTATCTCACCTATTTCGACCTCCTTGATGTTTTTTAACCCCCTTTATGCATTAGTGTTCCTCCATGTGATCTTCATGGCTCCACTCCTTAGTTTTTGGGTATTAATCTGTTACAGTAATCTAGGGACTAAAACACAGTCTCATAAGAGATTTCAGACAATTAAGCATGAAAATGGCATAATGGTGCTGCAAAATGGAGTAGCAGCTCTGTATAATCAATAAAGAATGAGTAATACAATACAATGGTCATGCAAGGTGCATGAATTCCTTGACAATTCGAATTCTCAAGGAGGTCATTCAAATTGAATGAATGGGTGTAGCTTAACTGAATGCCAGCCACAATAAACACACCTAGTTAACCCACTGATCAAGCTATGATTGACTCAACTGAGTCCTAACTATATCGGAGTGCAATGGATTACTGAGTATAACTAAAATTAGCTCAGACACATGTCACTACATGCCAATCAACAAGTGGTAGCGCATCATTAACTCCAATGAACCCCGATGAGGTTAACTGAAGTCACACTATTCATCATAAGTGGTTGTAGGTGCCTGTGTTAGCTCCAGTTCATAAATAATGATTAAAAATAATCAAATAATGAATGGATGCACCTTCACCACTTAGATTAACTGATTGTAACAATCAGTTAGCAATTAGGTGCATTTATGACACTATGATCACCCCAGAAATGCTCCCTGTTTAAAAGAGGAAGCCCAGTTAGCCTCCCTGAATGAAGGAGAAGGCTTAGTTGGCCTCCTTGACTGAAGGAGGGCATGGGTGTGCTCATGTTGATGTCATAGTGTGCTCATCTGATGTCAAGTAAGTTAATTAAACTTGGGATAGTGGGTAAATAGGCCAAAATTGACCAAATAAGTGTGCATGTTTGGTAAATGACTCCAACAACCCCCCTTAAGCTATAATCAAGAGGAGTAAAAATAAAGTGCACGAAATTCTAGGGCCCTGGCAACAAGGCCATAGGTCACCCTGTACAATAATGTAACTCAAACAATGCTCAAAAATAAATCTAAGTGAGGAAAGAGGGAAAACCCAATGGGAAAAAACCCCCTCAAGTTGAACACTAAAAGTAGTCTGATCACCCTAATGAACTCACCCCCAACAGTGAAAGGAGGTAAGTGAACTTATTTTCTAAAAATATCTTGGTGAATATGTCTGCAATCTACTCATCAGTACGGTAGTATTGCAGAATGATGGTCCTGTCATGCACCAATTCCCTGATATAGTGCATGTGTATCTCTACATCCTTGGTCCTCTGCCTGGTAATTGGATCTGTGGATATATTAATAGTAATTTGATTGTCACAAAAGAGGATAGTGGACAAATTTCTACCAAGATCAAACTCTGAAAGAATGCCTTGCAACCAAACAGCTTGGATGCAAGCATTCACCGCTCCTCGATACTCAGCCTCTGCTGAAGACAATGCTATGGCGGCCTGTTTTTTTCTAGACCAAAAATTGGGGCCACCACTAAACATGAAGAAATATATGGAAGTAGACTTATGATCAATAGAATCACCCACCCAATCGGAATCTGTGTAACCAACTAGCTCTAGCTCGGAGTCTGCAACATAGCGAATGATGTAGGTCTTGGTTCCCTGAATATACTTGAGGATCCTCATGGCTACCTTCCAATGAATATCATGAGGATGCTGCATGTATATTGACACATCATTCATGGCATAACATATATCATGCCAATAATGATTCAAGTAAAGCAATCTACCAGTCAGCTATCGATAAATAGTGCAATTCATGGGAGGTATGCTTTTTCCTTCTTCAAGCCTGATCCCTGAAAGGAAAGGGAATGGATCAGCCTTACATTAAGCCATGTTAAACTTAACTAACAGGTTTGATATGTATTTTTACTGAGTGACCATTATCCCATCAATATTTTTTTGAATTTCGAGCCCCAGAAATTGCTTCAAGAGCCCAAATCGCTCATTTCAAATGCATTGTGGAGGGCAGTTTTTATGACTAAAATAGAAGCAACAGTGCTACCTGTAATGAGTAAATAATCAACATATAAAAAAATAATAAGAAAATGACCATCATACTTCTGTAGATACACATTCGGATCTGATTTACACCTTTGGAATTTTTGCGAGAGAAGGAAGGCATCCATCTTGGAATACCGCTCTCTTGGGGCCTGTTTTAACCCGTATAGTGACTTCTTTAGTTTGCAAACCAAAGATGAATCAGAGATGTAGCCCTCAGGATGATTCATGTATATCTCCTCATGAATATCTCCATGTAGAAAGGCAGACTTAACATCCATATGATGCACTTCCCAGTGCTTAGATGCATAAATTTCCAAAACTAGGCGGATGGAGTCCATTTTTGCAACTGGTGCAAAAGTCTCATGGTAGTCCACACCTTGGACCTGGGAGAAACATTTTGCTACCATCCTTGCCTTATATTTTCAGTTTTTTCCATCAGTGACAACCTTATTATGAAACACCCACTTGCATTCAACCAATTTCCTCCCCGGAGGAAGAGAAACTAGCTCCCAAGTAGTGTTTTTATGAAGAGAATTCATCTCTTCGTCCATGGCAGCTTGCCATCTCGGATCCTTATAAGAATGGCAGTAAGACTTAGGATATGAAATTATCATTAAATAAAAATATTCATACAGTAAATAATCAGGACAAGAGAGCACAATACCTGCTCTTTGGAAATTATACCGGGTTCTTCTTGGATCATCCGGATTTCCAATGTTTTCACCTGCGAAGGAGAGTGTCTGTCTGGCCCAAGTTGGGAGACGATTTTGTACTTTAGGTTCTGATTCAGACTTGATTTTTGCTGTTCACTAATATCAGAAATCATAGGATCCAAATCAGGGTCATCACCCCCAATTCCATCATCCAAATATTTAGTAGAATAGGAAGGAAATTCAACAATTTTCTCCTTCACTAGTTCTACCTCCTGAAGAGGATCATAGAACAGGACACTCCTTTCAATGATGATTTGTTTTGTTCTGATATCCAGAAGCTTGAAACCTTTAGATTAATCATTATATCCAATAAACAAACATTCGATGCTTTGCAGTTTCAAATCCCTCCTTTTATCATGCGGAATTCGGGCCCATGCTATGGACCCAAACACCCTGAGATTTGACACATCCGGCTTGTGTCCGAAGTAGGATTCGAAAGGGATCTTACCTTTAATGGATGAGTGTGGAACTCTATTGTGAATGTATGATGCAACATTCATGGGTTCATCCCACAAATTTGCATCCAACTTCTTTTCTTCCAGCATGCAAGTGGGCATCTCCTTGAGAGACCAATTCTTTCTCTTCGCTACACCATTCTGCTGGGGAGTGTAGGGGACTGAATGTTGGATCTGAATACCACTTTGGGAACTTATATGCAGAAACTAATTAATTATATATTCCCTACCATTATCAGATCTCAAAATCTTGATCTTTTTTCCAAATGCATTCTCAATTAGTGCCTTCAAATCAGTGAATTTTTCCAAGACTTCCTACTTCTTTTTGATAAAAAAAGACCCATGTGTATCTGGAAAGTCATCAATGAAATTCAAAACGTACCTTGATCCATTCATGGATGTGGTAGGCATGATTCCCCTGATATCAGAATGTATCAACCCCAAGATGCATGATGCTCGGCTTGCCTTCCCCCGATCAAACTTTTGCTCAGGGTGCTTTCCAACAACACAGCGCTTGCAAATTCTTGTGGTAGCTTTGATGACCGGGAGGCCTTCAACAATGGAATTATTCTGTAATTGTTGCAATACTTGAATTTTAGGTGGCCGAAACTCTCATGCCACAGTCTACTAACCTCATTTCCATGAGTCAGCAATGTGGTGGGATTTGCATCCACCACAAAATGGGAGAACTCGTAGGCTTTTGCATGATGGTTTGTAAGGCCCTTTGCTACAAGTTTTTTGGATGCAAGTTCTGTGATCTCTACATCATCTGGGATAAAGGAGACTCTCTTGGGAACTCCCGTATGTGTCATTTGATAAACACTTAAAAGGTTTGATGCAAGAGATGGTACATACAGAACAATGGAAAAATAGCCATGCTCAAGATTTACAGTACCTTGTCCTTCGGATATGATTGTGGAGTCATCTCCCATGTGGATGTGAATGGTTTGTTGATATCCAAAGATGAGAAGGAGTATCTTTCAGCCATCATGTGATTCAAAGCTCCAGAATCTATCAAAAGAGAATTGGACTTCGAAGTGCTTGCCATGAGAGCATGACCTCTTTCATGTTGTGGTTCCCGATCTTGCTAATCTCTCCTCCAAAAGCTTTCCGAAATATTGATGTGATTTTTCTCAAGAAGAGAAGTAGCTTCATCAAGTTTATTTTTCATGTAGGCATGTTCAGGGTGGAAGCCCTTCCCACGGTATGAACACTTGACTTTTTCCTTTCCATGATGCCCTTTGTTTTTGTTCTTCTTCGAGTCGGATGTCTCTTCATGCTACTAGTTTTCAACTTTAGGCTTAGGAGCTTCAAATTTAGTTTTTGGGTTCTTCTGTTTCTTTCCTTTACCCTTCAGATCTTTAGGCCCCGAAGCATAGAGGGCTTGATCACGGGAGGATCTGATGATCCCCATCTGGACAAGCTTATCATGTTCACTTGTTAGGGACTCAATGAAGGCATTGAGTGAAGGCATCTTCCATCCAGGGGTTGTGAGCTTCCCCACATGGAATGTAGAGACAAAAATCGAATAATCAACTCCAAGTTTGGAGAGAATAGCGAGGATGAGCTGACCATCCTGCTTCTCCACCTTACACTGCTTCAACAGTAAGACAATGTGCTTGAACTTTGTTAAAAAATCATTTAAGGTCTCAAAATTGGAAGATTGGAGAGACATCAACTCATTTTCAAGCTGATAAACTCTCAAATCATCCTGTTTTCCATACAGGGTGTCCAATTTGTCCCAAATTTCCTTTGGAGTCTTCAATCCTGAGAGGTGGAAAAGAAGATCCTTGGAAACAGAGAGACACAAGAAACAAAATGCTTCATCTTTCTTGTTCAAGAATCTAGCTTTCTCTATCACATGAGTAGGCTCTTCTTCAGTGTCCATAGTGACCTAGTAGAGTCCTCTGGCACGTAGTTGGATCCCCATATCTCCTTTCCATGAATGGAAATTGAACGGATTCAAGATTTCGACAGAAGAATCCATCTCAAACTGCTGTAGCGAATGCTTTTCACCTGTTAAAACCTGCAAATCACAACAAAAGGGGCACCGTAAGGTCAAACAGCTTGCACATTTTAGGCTTTCATCACACCCAACATAATTGATCAAGCAAGCTTGATCAACAATTCCTTAACTTAGGGTATTAAGTGGTAAGCCTTTGCTTCTTGTGCAGTGCTATAATTTTGAGCTTTTGCTCAATTTTTCATGCAAGTTCCATCAAAAACCATGTTTTTGAGAGAAAGAGCTTCGTCCCACCATGAGCTTTGATACCATATTAATCTGTCACAGTAATCTAGGGACTAAAACACGGTCTCATAAGAGATTTCAGACAATTAAGCATGAAAATGGAATAATGGTGCTGCAAAATGGAGTATCAGCTCTGTATAATCAATAAAGAATGAGTAATACAATACAATGGTCATGCAAGGTGCATGAATGCCTAGAAAAATTGAATTCCCAAGGAGGTCATTCGAATTGAATGAATGGGTGTAGCTTAATTGAATGCCGGCCACAATAAACACACCTAGTTAACCCACTGATCAAGCCATGATTGACTCAATTGAGTCCTAACTATATTGGAGTGCAATGGATGATTGAGTCTAATTGAAATTAGCTCAAACACATGTCACTGCATGCCAATCAACAAGTGGTAGCGCGTCATTAACTCCAATGAACCCCGATGAGGTTAAGTGAAATCAAACTAGTCATCAGAAGTGGTTGTAGGTTCTTGTGTTAGCTCCAGTTCATAAATAATGATTAAAAATAATCAAACAATGAATGGAGGCACCTTCACCACTTAGCTTAACTGATTCTAACAATCAGTTATCAATTAGGTGCATTTATGACACTCAGATCACCCCGAAAACACTCCCTGTTTGAAGGAGGAAGCCCAGTTAGCCTCCTCAAATGAAGGAGAAGGCTCAGTTGGCCTCCTTGAATGAAGGAGGGCATGGGTGTGCTCATGTTGATGTCATAGTGTGCTCATATGATGCTGAGTAAGTTAATTAAACTTAGGATAGTGGGTAAATAGGCCAAAATTGACCAAATAATTGTGCATGTTAGGTAAATGACTCCAACATTGGGTAACTCCTCCTCATTGTACTAATTCGGGAAAGGGAATCTTTTCACTAAGCCACCACTCCACTAATACAAGTTAAATCACCATGATGAAGCTTAAACCTTACCTCTCTCTAATTTGCATTGATCCCTTTGGGTTAGAGTGCTCCTCCTTATGCTATAAATTCATATGCCATCTCCTTGTTGAAGTTAATCTTGAGCTTTAGACCTTGTGATTTATGCTATCTAACCGTGTTGGAAAAGTTGATATTATTGAGAGTGTCTTGAGACTTAGAGTGAGTCTATTTTCTCCCTTTGCTTCCATTATATCACTCTACTAGTTCAGGTTCTCACACAAAAAGCTAGGAAATGGGAATGGCTAGCTAGGTCACATCCCATAGGCAGTGGAGACGGACAGGAAAGTAGTAGTCAGAAGCATTGTGTCTCTCGAAAGAGGTAGTTTCGAGAGTAGTGAGACTAAGAAAGACTCTACCAATGGATCCATGGTCTCAGCTCGGGGGTGACCTGTTCAAGCGAGGAAGGATTGACGATGTCTACAGCTAGGAGGAAAGTTGTCCTGTTGCAACCAGTTGCTTATATTTTGAGATAAGTATTTCTCTTATGTTATGTTTTCATTACATTATTTTATTTGGTACATGTGTAATGATGGTTGATTGGTTGTTTGATTGTTCATGTATTGAATGCCAGGATCTGCACGGAGGAAGGATGAATCTCATATAGTATGGAATTTAGTTTCTATTCTTGTTACCTTCTTTCTATTATGATAACACCGAAAAAGTAGATTAATTTGCAAATAATCAATGACATCAATACTTGGTTATTTTTAAACTATGCTATCAAACAAACCCGAAATACATAACTTAGCTATTCACAATCAATATGATGTTTATCATGTATTATTGATGTTCTTGTTTCAATTACGACCTTTAGATTTCACTTTGGAAATTATTAATTGAGTCTCACAATTAATTATTTAATTAAGTGGCATAATTAAATAATTACTATGTCGCAAACTTTAGTTATAATTCAATCTCTATAATTTAATTTATTTGGGTGAATGGTTAGTCAGATCAATTGTAATTTATATATATCCATTGTTCTTAAAATTTAGTTAGTCTTAAGTTTAGTACCTTTGGCCTTATCTCAAGGTTCAGGGACATCACAAGTGGTATCAGAGCTTAAGGTTTCAACACTGTGGTTGTTGGGTCTTCTGCGAAGTTTCAAGTCACCTTGTAAGCATGCACTTGCATTACATAGCTTGGATGCATGCACCTTAATATAATTTCACATGTGAGTTAGTTAATTAAATTGTTAGATTGGGATGGGTATGGACCTGAAGTTCATATAGTAAGGAGAAATATTGGAAGGATTTATGCCCCGCCCCTTGTCCAACTAGGTAGGTTGTAACTTAGAAATGTTGGCTAGTTACTTTATAAACAAGAAGAAAAGTGGTTTTTTTAATGATAATGAACTTATACTAATGTGTAGTCTACTAACAAAATGTTATTAATGAGCACATTGCAGTTCCAAGTGATTGATTGAGCAAGCGGTGTGACTACTACAACTGATATTTTAATCAAACATGTGAAGACTAAGTATTCAACAAGTAAAAGTTCAACACTAGCAAGTCAGAGACCAGGGATGGATATTGAGGAAGGATGGAGACCATATAGTCCCGAAGAGGAGTTTGTTGAGGGAAGAAGGTCAATCAGACATGGGATGAGCAGTGAACCATTAAGCTTGGAGGATTCAATGAGGAATTGTAGAGAGGATAATGAAAGAATAATTCATATCCGAGAGCATATTATGAATGATCTAAAATCATTGAATACCATCAAAAGATCCACTGAAAAGAGTCATAAAAGAGATTATGTGAGGTCTAGATCATCTTCACGGATACCTTATCACTCAAAGAGAAAGAAGGGGTATGCATCAAGCAGTATAGATAGTAGTTCTGGAAGATCTCCAGTGAGATACAAGAAGAGGAGGTTTACCCAGGATGAACTAGTAGGAGAGTTGAGAAGAATCAAGCCCCCAACTTTTGATGGAGAAGTAAATCAAGGAGAAGATGTCGAAGCATGGTTGATAGGACATAGTAAATTCTTCCAGTTGCATCAGTTTACACCTACTATGGAGGAAAGAGTAGCCATATACCATCTGCAAGGTAAAGCATCTATCTGGTGGGATCAACTAGTTAAGTTGAAAGACATCGATGAAGACAAAATAACTTGGAGGAAGTTTAAGAAATAATTTCAGAAAGAATACCTCTCTGAGCACTACTATGACAAGAATATGGAGGAATTATTTGAGCTTAAGTTGGGAATCATGACTATGGAGTCCTATGAGAAAAAGTTTCTAGAACTTTTGAACTATGCAGACTTCATCAAAGATGAGAATGTAAATATTCAAAGGTTCCTAAGTGGCCTTCCTGAATCTTATAGAGATAAAATCTAGTATGATAGACTAAAGAACCTTAAGGATTCCATCTGGAAGGCAAAACACTTATATGAACAAAATAAGAGAAAGGCCCCATATCAGAAGAATTGGAAGGATATGAAGAATAACAAGTAGGAGCAAAGAAAGAAATGTTTCCATCCTTCAAAGTTTAGAAACAATAATTCTTACCAACAAGGGCATTCAAAGGAAGATCCTTCAAGGAAAAGACCACTTGCGGAATGTTGGATATGCAAGGAAAATCACTTTTCCATTCAGTGCCCGTGTAGGAAAAATAACCTTTGCAACATTCAAGAGGTTTCAAATGTTGGAGATGTAGGTGGAAGTGTTCAAAGGATCTATGCAGACCTAGATGGAAGGCAAGATGACCACCAATCCCGAATGATTGTAGTAGCATGTAAGATTTCTAATAAAACCATAACTATTTTGATTGATTTGGGATCTAGCAATAGTTACATTTCACCTAATCTTGTTGAGAAATGTCATTTAAAGAAAAGTAAACTTGAAATAGAAATTCTAGTACAACTAGCTACAGGAGCTAAGAGGAAAAACATTGAATTTGTAAAAGTGTGTCCTTTAGAAATGAATGGAATGAAAACCTTTGAAGACTTAAACATCATACCCTTGGGGTCATATGATGTATTGATTGGCATGGATTGGTTGGATGCACACCATGCAGTTTTGGATTTCCATAATAAAACTTATACTTGTTTGGATGAAGAAGGGAACCAAGTGACAATAAAAGGAATACCTAGACCCATATCCCTGAGGCAGATCACAGCTCTGCAATTGAAGAAATGCCTTAGAAAGGGATGCCCATTATATGAAATTCATGTGAAAGAATCAAAAGAAGGAAAAGAGCCAAAGTTGTAGTATTATCCAATACTACAAAATTTTACAGATATATTTCATGAACCGCCAGGAATACCTCCTAAGAGCGACATTGATTTTTCTATCGACTTGGTGCCGAGAACGGTACCTTCATCTAAAGCACCTTATAGAATGAGTACTCCAGAGTTAAAGGAATAACAAATGCAGTTAGAGGAGCTACTAAAGAAAGGTTACATAAGGCCCGGTGTTTCAACTTGGGGAGCTCCTGTGTTATTTGTGAAGAAGAAAGATGGAACTCTAAGACTTTGCATAGATTATAGACAGTTGAACAAAGCAACGATTAAAAACAAGTACCCCTTACCAAGAATTGATGACTTGTTTGATCAATTGAGAGGAACCAAGGTGTTTTCAAAAATATATTTGAGGTCGGGATACCACCAAATTAGAATTAAGAATGAGGATATCAATAACACAACATTCAAAACAAGGTATGGACACTATGAGTTCATAGTAGTACCTTTTGGTTTAACAAATGCACCTATAGTATTCATGTGTTTAATGAATGGAGTCTTCAGAAATTACTTAGATAAGTTTGTGATTGTATTCTTGGATGACATCCTTATCTATTCCAAGACAAAGGAAGAGCATGAAGAACATCTAAGACTAGTAATGAGAGTGCTTAGAGAACATTAGTTGTATGACAAATTAAGCAAGTCTTCATTTTATCAAGGAAGAATCCACTACCTAGGGCATGTCATATCTAAAGAAGGTGTTACAATACATAATGAGAAGATAAGAGCCATTATGGAATGGTCAACACCTAAGAATGTATTAGAAGTCAGATCCTTCATGGGGTTAGTTGGATACTACCGAAGGTTCGTCGAAGGATTCTCAAAGTTGGCTCATCATATCACATCTTCGCAAAAGAAAGGTGTGAATTTTGATTGGAATTCTAAGTGTGGAGATCATTTTCAAAATTGCAGACCCCGAAGGAAACTTTGTTGTATGCATGGATGCATGCAAGCAAGGCATTGATGGAGTATTAATGCAAGATGGACATGTGATCAATTATGAATTTAGAAAGTTGAAGGAACATGAGTAGAACTATGCCACCCATGACTTAGAGCTTGAAGCTATCATCCATGCTTTGAAGATGTGGATACATTATCTAATGGGTAAAAAGTTTGAGTTGAGAACTGACCATGATGGGTTAAAATACTTGTTTGAGCAGCCTAATTTGAATGCAAGACAAAGGAGGTGGATGGAGTTATTATGTGAATATGACTTTGACATCAAGAATATCAAAGGTAAGGAAAATAAAGTAGTCGATACACTTAGTAGGAAGATGCATGTGATGCATGTAGCAGCTATCATCACTAGAACATTAGATTTGAAGGATAAGATCATTGAAGCGAGTGTTACATATGAAATTTATCAGCAGGTGAAAGAAGGGTTGAAACAACAGAAAATTCCACAGAAATTTGATAAGTATAAGTTTAAAGAAAATGGGATAATCTTGCACAAAGATAGAGTTTATGTGCCTGATGTTGGAGATATAAGGAAGATGGTTATGAAGGAAACACATGATGTCCCTTATGTCGGATATTTAGGTTATCAGAAAATAGTAGCAGCAGTAAGGAAACAATACTATTGGCCAGGGATGAAGAATGATGTTGCAAAATATATAGCTAGGTGCATGGAATGTCAAAAAGTTAAAGTTGAGCATCACCATCCAACGGGATTGTTGCAACCCTTGCCTATACCAGAATGGAAATGGGATGTAGTGACAATGGATTTCATCACCAAGTTACCTAAGATGAGATTGCAAAATGATGCGATCATGGTTGTGGTAGATAAGTTGACTGAGGAAAAACACTTCATTCCAGTAAAGATAACTCACAAAGAAGCTAACATTGCAAATATTTACATGAAAGAAGTAGCCAAATTGCATGGTATTCCGAAGGCTATAGTATCAGACAGAGATTCAACATTTACTTCTAACTTTTGGAAAGGATTGTTCGAATGGTTTGGTACAAGTCTAAACATGAGTACAGCATATCACCATCAGACAGATAGACAAACGGAGAGAGTTAACCAAGTAATTGAAGATATGTTAAGGATGTATGTGATGGATCAACCATCTAACTAGGAATATTATTTACACTTGGTGTAATTTTCTTATAACAATGGATATCATTCCTCTTTGAAGATGAGTCCTTTCGAGGCCATGTATGGAAGGAAGTGCAAAACTCCCATCAGTTGGGATAACCCAATAGATATAGTCATTGTTGGACTAGAATTATTAAAGGATATGGAGGATCAAATGGTTAAGATAAAACAGAATCAAAAGGTAGCTCAAGACAGGCATAAAATCTATGCAGATCTGAACAAGACCGCCATACAGTTTCAAGTTGGGGATCATGTGTTTTTGAAAGTCAGACCCAAGAAGAGTTCCTTAAACTTGGGAAATTACTCCAAGCTAGCTGCCATATATTGTGGACCTTTTGAGGTCTTAGCTATGATAGGACCTGTTGCTTATGAGATGGCCCTATTTGCTTGCATTAGAGTACATAATGTGTTTCATGTGTCTTTATTGAAAAAGTATATACCTGATACTAACCATGTAATTGATTGGAATGTGATCCAGGTAATTCGAGTGCTTTTATTTTCTATATATATATATATATATATATATATATATGAACATGGTACTAATCATGTGATTGAATGGATTATGATATAGATGGAACCAGAAGGGGATTTTCTGGTACATCCTGTTTCCATTTTGGGAAGCAAGGTCAAGATTCTTTGGAATCGAGAAATCAAGCAGGTAAAGGTCCAATGGACCCATTGCAGTCCTGAGGATGCCACTTGGGAGCTGGAGGATGCCACTTGGGAGCTGGAGGATACCATGAGGGAAGCATACCCTCATCTATTTTGAAATTTTGTGGCATGTATGTAATATGCATCAAGGATGATACATTGTCGAAGGGGGAGGGAGATGTAATACCCCAGTTGTTAAGCCCTGGACTTATAATCCTTCATGTGACTTATGTTCTCTTGCACTATGGACTTATGATATTTTATATGATTGTGGAATTATGCTCCTTTTTTATGATTAATTTAATTAAGCAATTATTATTAATGTTTGATAACATGACTTTGTACTTTGGCGCTATTATTAATGATAATGTTATTACTAGAATCTCTGCTATGTTTGAATGTTGTTAATGATTGATTAAATAAACAACTGGCTCAGCAAAGGAAACTAAATGAGTATGGGGGACCATGGATTCCACAAAGTGAGGGGGAATGGGGACATCCCTAACACCTTATAACTTGTTGTTGACTTAACTTTGTTTGTCCCAATTCATATATGCACCTTGGTGAGATTAATAATGTTGGTCACCCAAACCTTGTACAACGAACCCTATTCTTAATAATTATGGACCATGGAGTTAATATTGCATATTGTGCACACCTTAGTGGGCCCCTCTTGCCTAGGGAAACCTCCTTGGGAAAATATTCCCTCACATTTATGTGTTTATGGTCATTTATTAGCCCTTTTCCTAGTTTTTAGGGGATGTAAGCTATTTTCTAGCTTCCACTCTTACACCATGCATTGATGATCCTATTTTTGTGCTTCCATGATATTTATGACCCTATTGGATGCCCTCTCTCACCTATTTCTACATCCTTGAAGTTTTTTAACCCCCTTTATGCATTAGTGTGCCTCCATGTGCTCTTCATGGCTCCACTCCTTAGTTTTTGGGTAACTCCTCCTCATGGCACTAATTCGGGAAAGGGAATCTTTTCACTAAGCCCCAATCCACTAATCCAAGTTAATTCTACATGACAAAAGTTAAACCTTGCATCTCTCTAATTTTGGTTGATCCCTTTGTGTTAGAGTGGTCCTCCTTATGCTACAAATTCATATGCCATCTCCTTGTTGAAGTTCATCTTGAGCTTTAGACCTTGTGATTTATGCTATCTAACCATGTTGGGAATGTTGATATTATTGAGAGTGTGTTGAGACTTAGAGTGAGTATATTTTCTCCCTTTGCTTCCATTATATAACTCTACTAGTCTAGGTTCTCATACCAAAATCCAGGAAATCGGAATGGCGAGTTAGGTCACATCCCATAGGCAGTGGAGACAGACAGGAAAGTAGTAGTGGGAAGCATTGTGTCTCTCAAAAGAGGTAGTTTCAAGAGTAGTGAGACTAAGAAAGACTCTACCCGTGGATCCATGGTCTCAGCTCGGGGGTGACATGTTCAAGTGAGGAAGGATTGACGGTGTCTATAGCTGGGAGGAAAGTTGTCCTGCTGCAACCAATTGCTTATATTTTGAGATAAGTATTTCTCTTATGTTATGTTTTCATTACATTATTTTATTTGGTATATGTACAATGATGGCTGATTGTTTTTTTGAGTTTTCATGTATTGAATGTTAGGATCTGCATGGAGGAAGGATGAATCTCATATAGTATGGAATTTAGTTTCTATTATCGTTACCTTCTTTTTATTCTTCTTCTTCGTAACTAGAAATTGTAATTTTGGCTCTATTTTATTGAGAGGGGTGCAACCATATGATATGGTTCGACCATCTATGCTGATTTATGTGTTTTGATACCTATTCCATTGCGTTCGAAGCAGCATTTCTAGTGAACAACACCTTTCGTTTCATTGAAAAAGCTTTCTGGATGACCAAGATATGTTTGTTTTCGTTTCATAGCTTTTCGGTGCCAAGATGAGTGCACCTGTCATTTTATTGTAAATCATTTGGTTGCATAATTGTTCTTAGTTTCAGATCTGAGGATGAGAGATGTATTATATATGTAAAAGTAATCGATGGCTAGAGGGCGGCAGCCATACAATCTGTTTTTTATTAGTGAGAGATGATTGTAGGGGACAATCATCGGGAGCCGATTTTGAGGGTTGTAGTTGCAGCCAATATTCTTGTTTTATATGGTTTCGGTGTGGCTGTAGATTGCAGGCTATGTATGCTCCATGATATGTGGTTTTCCTTACTTTTTATGCTCACTAACATCACACACATGATAACACCGAAAAAATAGATTAATTTGCAAATAATCAATGACATCAATACTTGGTTATTTATAAACTATGCTATCAAACAAACCCAAGATACATAACTTAGCTATTCACAACGAATATGATGTTTATCATGTATTATTGATGTTCTTGTTTCAATTACGACCTTTAGATTTCACTTTGGAAATTATTAATTGAGTGTCACAATTAATTATTTAATTAAGTGGCATAATTAAATAATTAAGTGTCGCAAACTTTAGTTATAATTCAATCTCTAGAATTTAATTTATTTAGGTGAATGGTTAGTCAGATCAATCGTAATTTATATATATCCATTGTTCTTAAACTTTAGTTAGTCTTAATTTTAGCACCTTTTGCCTTATCTCAAGGTTCGGGGACATCACACACCCCAACCTTAGACACTAGTATAAGTATAAATAACACATGGTAGTAATGAATAGGTCAAATAAAATGTAAAGGTAAAAAGGAATATGTTCATTGTAATTTAATTTAGGTGCATTGTAATTTAATTTAGGTGCATGGATGACAAGTGTGTCACCCATGCAAAGATTAAGAAATTGAGTAACATATGAAAACGAAGTAATAAAAAGGGGGCAAGAGTAAGAGGTGGGAGCTAGTCTTTCTAGTTGATTTTTGGGGTTAGATTGCTTGTTTATGTTGGTTTTTTGTTTTTTGTGAGTGAACATGTTGAGAGTGAGGCTAAAAAGGAGGAGATGATTGTATAGAGGTTGATAGAGGAAAGAGTCAGATCTCACCTGGTCTAGAATAGTGTTAATTGTGAAGAGTTCTCCCACCAACTATTATTGCTAAAAGAAGGTTCAATGACTAATTGAGGACAAAGCTTACATGCATTCTCTCTAGTTTACAGTTTTTTAAGTTTTGCTAGTTATATGAGAGGTATTTGAATGATGAATAAACACTTGATATATTAGTTATTTCCCAATTATTTTTTTATTATCTCAAGGAATCTACCATTAAATTAAGGTTTAAAATCTGTCAATAAAATGGCTTCGTTCCATTTTGTATCGGATCAAGGTTCAAATACTTAGGAGCCTTAAGGGCCGCAACCACCGAGACCCTATGTTTCCCTGAAATTTTATTTTGTCTCATGATTAATAACGAAATTTATAATAGATATGAACTATTTAACACATAAAATATTATAATTCATAAAATATTATGATGGATGGTTCCCGCAATGTCACCCACAAATTGACCCCTACAACCTTCGAGTGGTTCCCCGGTTGTGCTTTGAGTATTGACCACCTGGAAAGGGCTACCTCCACCTGTCATTTTTTTAACCGTGTTGTCGACTACACCACCGGGGTTGTCACAGCCACCCCCTCGTAGCCACCGAATTCAGTCAATGTCCCTAAAAACATTTTGTTGTATAGGAAAGTGACCAATGAGTTCATTGGTACCATAGCCATTAATTATGTTTCGCAAGTCAAAGTCATAAATGTTGCCATTGACTTTCGCTTTCCCATGAGGTTGCCACTGATCCTTAAAGAGCTAGAGGTTCTTGACAATCCCATTCATGTCATACTTGAGAGAGAACACCACCATGACCATTTCCATGGATGAAATTGAAGGGATTGTTTGTGGTCAAAATTATTTGAACATGGGATCGCCAATGACGATAATGGTTTTTTTTTGTTTCCTTTTAATTATTTTGTTGGTGGATTTTCTTGGAAGATTCAATATGCTAGAGAGAGTTCATACCCATTACATTTCAAATGTCATTCTCACTATTATCTAATTGATATAGTTGTCACACAACCTATATTACATTACATATTCCAATATTACATTTCATTCCAGTATTACATACATATTCCAATATTATGTTATTTGGTTACATTCGGTATTCTAAACCTACAGTTTAGAAAAGATAATTAGATTAATATGACTTATGTTTATCAAATCACAAATGTTGGGGATAACTATTGATGGGGGATCTAAGATAGACAATACAATGCATTCGTTGAGAG
Organism: Pseudotsuga menziesii; assembly: GCA_001517045.1. Classification (NCBI taxonomy): domain Eukaryota; kingdom Viridiplantae; phylum Streptophyta; class Pinopsida; order Pinales; family Pinaceae; genus Pseudotsuga; species Pseudotsuga menziesii. The sequence goes on along the minus strand of LPNX010251903.1, from coordinate 198,267 downwards.
TAAGCTATAATTATGTTTTATATGATAACTTATCTTCCTAACCATGAACACATGAAGTGTAGAATTAGACTCCATATAAGGCCTTTTGAAACATGCATCCATTGTGATCTCATGGCCTATGTTACTGCCCCTCTTTGACTTAGAGATTGTTACTTGACCTTCATGGACCAAACCCTGCAACCCTGAACCCAAGAAATCAAACAATTAGAAGGAAGATTATATTATTATACTTTATAGGAGGAAATTTATAAATGGAATTTCATAAAATATTGTTTAAGACGCCTTGAATTGAATGGTATCATAATTTTTTAGAAGGATTTTTAGTGTAACTTTTACTGAGCCCCATAGATCCTACGGGCTCTATGAAGGACATAATTGTTTTTATTCTATTAGTCATCGTGATTCTATTTTGTGGGCCTCTATGGAGATTCGATTTTCCATCTTGAGAATAGTTGAGATATGAACTAGAATGTGCTTCTTGAAGTCTTGTATCTGAGAGTTTGGATACCCAGAAATTAGTAATGGCATGCTCATGCAGTTGTATCTATCAAATTTAACAACACCATTTGAATGCTTTGGGGGACTTTGGGAAAAAAATCCATGACCACCAATATTATAGCCATGGATTTGCGATCATAGGCACCAATTGATGGGATTTTTCCATAGATTTCTTACCATGAGATTCCAAAAGGTGGAGAAGACCAACCCATTGGACTAGTAAGGTTTTGATGCAACAAATCCATGTAGATTCTATTGGAAACACCATTGGTACTATAATTAGCCATGGGAATGAATTCTTCCTTCATATTTACCATCTAGTAATGAGGCAGTAACAATATGTCAAGGCCAATGTTGGTGAATGAATTCAGAAACAATGACCAACTTCCTATATCTGACATTGTACATCTCGCTTCAACGAACTCCCACTATCAAATTTAAACTGACTGGTGTTATGACACTTTCCTTATTATTTCTCCTTGGAAATATACATGCAATCCATACACAACTTGCATTTGATAAGCACCTTTACCATACTGCCATAGATGCCTTATTACGCCGTAAGGCGTTTCAACAAGTGGGAAACGACTCCCTGAATTTAATGTTTTTTCGTTTTCATCCATGGGATGCTTTCGTCCGACGATTGAGGCCTCATTGATTGTTGATTTCTCTTTGACGCGGACTCGTCAGCACGACAATCATCAAATCAATCATATTTGTCGGCCTGTCAATGACCACTACTATTCCCATCTCATTAGAGGCATTACTACTGCCTCTAATCTTTGATACTTCAACTGTCACCACGTTGTCGCCGTCCTCAATAGTTGTGGAGCCTTGTTATTGCACGACTGAGCTGTTATTGCATGGCTGAGCTGGTGCCTGCACCCTCCTGAGATTGAGCTCATTTGGGTTTGTTCAATTCAGATTCCAACTGCTTATTGCTTTCTTCAAGTTCTTTAGCACGAGACTTAAGTTCTTCAGAATGAGACTTGAGACTCGTTAAATACTCTGTCATAGAGGACAATATGGAATCTTTGTCTTTCTGCAAATATATCAACACAAAAAACACATTTTTTTGGACCTTCTTTAAACTAATATTTAAGGGAAGAACTGTTGCCTATTGTACATACAGAGTGACAGAGATTAAATCAGAAGGTTAATGGATATTCATTAATCTTCATTTGATTGCAACAAAAACTGTATTTTCATGTAACGTACCTTTGAGCCTGGAGGAATGACTGAATGCAATGCTCGGAAGTTCTCAGAAATCATATGATGAATCAAGATTTTGTCTCAGAAATCATATGATGAATCAATATTTTGTCTCCTACACATATTGTACATACAGAACCCATAAATACATCCTCTCTTCAATCCAATCTCCTATTCACTTCTAGCTTTTCTCACATTCACTTCCAGCTTTTCTCACGTAGCTCCTGTTCTTATCTTCGGCCATATATGCTATTGCCTCTGCCTAGTGTTGTATTATTGTACTCCCAAACTTAAGATGTGAGACCTTCCCTGCTCAATTGGGTATAAGGTGCCATCTCCAATTCAAGTCGATTCATCACAAGCAAGAATAGAGCAGTAATGGAGTCAGGAAAGAACGGAGCAGTAATGGAGTCAAAAACAACAACAGTAGCAGTTTTTTCATATTTTGGAGCAGACAGAGTGATCGTCAAGAGAAGATCTGAAACGTTTGTCCCTGGTTTTCCTTCTTTAATAGACCTATAGTCAAATCAGAGGCTTGTTTCTCATTCAAATCAAATGGACCTTTACAAAAACTCAGTAATCCCAAACCATCCTACACAAATTAGCAATAGCCTACCCATTAGGAAAATAGACTCCATGGGTACAATTTTCATGAGTTTTTGAGCTGGTTAATGTAAAACCAACACATTCTAAACTTCAAAATCGAACTAATATTAGAGGTCATAGATGCCTAGCCCCGGGACTGCCAAATGTTTTGAATTTATTCTTTCATGTTTTTTATTATAAAAACCATAGATTAGAAATCTACTAGAACCTAACCCAGCAATAACCAAATTGTAGCGACAACAGATATTTGGCAGAAGTTATTTTGTGCTTGTTTGAATTCTTTGCCTGTCAAAATATATGAAAAGAAAATCAACGGCTGGAACATTAAACGCCTACGTTGATGTAACTACACAAAATTGATGAGAAAACTGCAAAATCACCTCAGAGAAAGTGTATTCACGGTGTGCTAAGCTCTGCAAATTGATGTAAGAAAACTGCAAATCACCTCAGAGAAAGCGTATTCATGGTGTGCTTCGATGGTGGGTTTTTTCATGCCAAGTGTTATAACACTCCTTACTATCGACCATATGGACATGCGTCGAAGGGTACTATCAACAGTATGGACACGCATTGAAGGGATCAGTGACTCTTTTTCTGGATCTGGAGCGGAAATGGGATATGGCACCAGATCTGCTGCTAGCTCCTCTATTATGATATGAATATGGATACGGAAGGCATTTATACTTTATGTTTTTACCATTACGCTTAAAAAAAAGAAAGAGTTTCCCCTGTTATGCTACCAGTTGAAGTTACCAGAGCTGGTGTCTGCGAAGGTGTGCTGCCAATTGCGCTTGCCTCCTTTGTGGTTTGCTTGATCCCTGTCGCTTCTCCATTAGGGTGAAATGATCGATACCGAGTGCGCAGATGTGGTTGTTGGTTGTTTGAGCATCCTCTTCGCAAATCACCTGAGAGAAAGCGTATTCATGGTGTGCTACGCTCTGCAAAATGATGGAATAACATCCGTTAATTGATGTAACTACACAAAATTCATGAGAAAACTGCAAATCACCTCACAGAAAATGTATTCATGGTGTGCTTCGATGGAATTGATGAGAAACTGCAAATAGTCTGAGATAAAGCGTATTCATGGTGTGCTATGCTCTACAAAATGATGGAATAACATTTGTTAATTGATGTAACTACACAAAATTGATGAGAAAACTGTAAATCACGTCACAGAAAGCGTATTCATGGTGTCCTTCGATGGAATTGATGAGAAACTGCAAATCACCTCAGAGAAAGCGTATTCATGGTGTGCTACGCTTTGCAAAATGATGGAATAACATCTGTTAATTGATGTAACTACACAAAATTGATCAGAAAACTGCAAATCACCTCACAGAAAGCGTATTCATGGTGTGCTTGGATGGTGGGTTTTTTCATGCCATCTGCACAAAATTGACGAGAAAACTACAAGTCACCTCACAATAAGCGTATTCATGGTGTGCTTAGATGGTGGATTTTTTCATGGCATCTAGGCGGCATGCAAGATGGGCATGCAGTGTTACTATTATGTGTACACATCGAGTTTATGGAAACGCGTCGAAGGGCACTTAAGGTTTAATACAAACTCAATGTTTGGGCTAGCACATGGTCATCGCCGAAGGTTATAAGACTAACAATGTTCCATTAAATATTTAAAACAGGACCCAATCACGAACATTCAAGTTCCACGTTGACCTTATTTTTCTGGCGTGGAGATTTAACTTTCTGGATACACCATTTTCGTAATAAATCAAACTTTCTAAAATGTTCGAATGACCCCGTACTTGAATCCTCTTTCCTAAATACAACCTAGAAAAAGTCTCACGAGGCGACAGCTAAATAATGATAATTAATTCAAGTCTCCACTAACCTATGAAAAGACAAATTAACACAATGAACGGATTGCCTGAAATCCAATACAGTAAGTCTATTATGACAGGAAGTGGGAAGGATAAAAAGCTCTGGGAAAGAGCAGGTGCCGATAGCATTGCCGCCTACAAGCCAGGGTCTAGGAAGGATCTTGCATCTTTAAGGTCACTAACACGATAAACAATGGAAATTCACTGAATTTCATATGGTTGTTTATTCAAATTTTGAACATATATTAATAAAATGTCGGCACTAAACATTATATATAGTCTATGAATCTAGGTGAAGCCCTCGCTACAAGTTAGTACAAGTTTGAAGTTTGAAAGACATACAACCCGTGTAAATCCTAATTGCAAGCAAAGTCCATATAAGCTTGACGTCAAAATCCTCGGAAGTGAAGTCAATATTAAGACGACGAATGTTTAGGAAAGTGATATTTGTATGAGATTTAAATTCCTGGTGATATTAAATTAACCTCTTTCTCAATTTTGGATAAGTTTTCTTGTAGTCCTAGCCATATTTATTTTCCCAATTTTTTGTTGGGAGCTTGTGCAACATTGACAATAGGGTATGGTATGCACTTCAACAGGTAGAAGTAGGTTAAAGTTCTTTTTGGTAGATTATTGAGATTCTTTTATGGTTTTCAAGGGATCCTAAAG
>LPNX010251903.1:57461-192835 GCA_001517045.1 Pseudotsuga menziesii | reverse complement strand
AAAATGGGTAGATTTTTATATTGAAAGGGGGTTGTTGGAAAACTAGAGAGCTTCTAAAGTACAAGGAGTTAAAAAGTCCTTAGTGAGATTGGTAAGGGCATTGAAACTCAGTGGTAAACCTACTTCAAAATTTTGGAAAAAAGCAAAAACTTAATTAATATTGTAAGATTTAATACATAAGCATTCTATATTTAGAATTCCTTTACATCATTTCAAGCTAACTCCAAATTCTCCCTTCTCCCTAATTACTTTTCTACTTTTCATGTGCAGGATCTACTTCTCAACAAGCTACAAATTGCTTGTTGTAATCTACATATCAATGTTCTATTTTGCATTAACATATATGTACTCGCATCAAAACATTATAATGTAAGAGGATCGAAATGTATATGAATTCATTTGAATAGTCAAAAAAATTTAGAATTGCTTGCCTTTTATATTTGTAGACCTACTAAATTCTTAAATGAAAGGATATATGAATCAAATTATATTTTTTTAATAATATTATAAATCTTATTTTTTATTATGAATTTAATTTATGTTTTTCTAGATATATCCAACTATTTTAAGTTTTTCTTTATATTTTTTTGAGATATTTTCCAATGTTGTCCATTAACCTACCCTCTTTTTTTATATTATTAGAATTTGGACAATTTTAAGTTTTTCTTTATATTTTTTGAGATATTTTCCAATGATGTCCATTAACCTACCCTCTTTTTTGGGTGAGATTCAAAATGTTATGAATTTCATATTAATAATCCACATTTAAGGAATGTATAAATAAATTATTTATTGTTTCTCTTTATAAATTTGAAATATTTGTTTTTATTTAGTAGATAGATCCATAAATTTATTCAATGTTACTTGATTGTAACATAAGAACTACAAAAACTAACAATCCATTCTCATTTGGATGAGAGAAGAATACTTTTCATGATTACTTTTGAAATGCCGATAATGTAATTGCCAATTATGTGAAGAATATAATGTCTTGTTGTATATGTCCACATCTCCTTGCTTAGCTTGCAACATGACGTTCTTTTATTGCACCCCTAGGTACAATTGCTAGTTTTTAATATATGATATATATAAAAGACATGGTTGAAGTTGTAAACCAATAGATCTCTTCCAATTAAAGGGAAATGTTTTGCATTTAATTTCTAAGAAGTTGGTTAATCCAATGAAAAGTTGAGGAATCTTTATTCTTTTTAAGTTGATGTGGATGGGTAAGCTCACCCAACCATGATGAACTTATGAATGTCAAATGTTTCAAAAAAACATTTTGTTTTGGTGATGCAAAGTAATTGTGTTTTTATATATACGTAATAGAAATACTTAGTGGAGTGATTAGATGTTAAAATTATTTGGATAAGATTAATAAACATAGAATTTATAAAATTGAACTGTTTGTATATTTATTTTCTAAAATAAATGTGTTTGAAGTTGTAACTAAAAAAGAGAGTTTATAATACCAAAGTAACATAAGATGGGGATAAAGAATTCATGCTACCACAATTGACATGAGGTGGGGAAGGAATATTGTTGTATAATTGATATACAATTAAAGATGGGAAAAGAGAATGAATAAGAAAGAAAGGATAAAAAAGAGAAAGAAAACCACTAGGTTAATTACAGTTTTAGATCTTGATTATGTTAATCTATGCACATATATTATTAAGGTACTTAACTTAGGTCATGTATCACTTCATTTTATCAATAAATTAACTAGGGAAAGTAAACTAACATAGCTCCTAAATATTCATTTACTGTAGTGAAAAGAAGTATGTCCTACCATCATTTTATGAGTACTTGAAGGAAAATCAAATATAGATGGAGAGGCATTGGATTTAATTTGATGGTTTCAATGGATAATTAAAAAATGATCTGAATAGGGAACATGATTAAATCGTCATAAAGTCCAAGAAACAATAACATTCACTCAAGTGGATGAAATAGAATGATTAAGAGAAATTTTAGGAGGTTTTGGCAACCGCTTACCTGAAGTTAAATATAGTACTTTGGTAATGGAATATGAAAGAAAAATTAATCAAATGTTTGAGTAGAGAGACCCAAGTTCCCTTGGATACCCACCTTTCCCTAATTATGATAGAACCTACTTTGAGGTTGTTGATTTGAATTTTCTGTGATATAAGTTGAATTATTTCAATGAAGATGCCTAGGACGAGTTAACAAGCCTTCAAGGTTGGATCCAAGCTAGTAATAAAAGGTTCATGTAAATGCTTGGAATATGGGAGTGCTAGAAACTCAAAAGGATGGAATATATGTAGAGAGATTAGCTCATGTTGTGTGGCAAATCTTAGTGAGTACCCACAATATAGGGTTTCAAAGATATGTTTATCATAGGGTTCAATAGACTTCACAAAGATGAATATAAAATTATAAATATACAATGGAATGAACTCAAGGTATATGTGTACATTAGGTTTGTGGGAGGGACCGAGTTGTATGGAAATGTTGTACTACCCAATTTTAGTCCATACTATAGGTCTATGCAACATTGTGCCATGATTTTTAGGCCCAAAATGCCTCTTTGTTATGCTTTCCATGGGACACAAGGGTGGTGCCATATTTATGAATCCACATTACACTATCTTTTGACTCAAACTTTTAGCAATCCTAAAAAATCCCCATAAGCCACTTTAGGATGTCCTCATAATGTGCACTAATCAACATAATAATGTATTGGTTGATAGTCCATGATTTCATTTTACACATGAAAACAGTTTCATGTCGATCTTCCAATGGTGTAATGTGCTAATGGCTAGATGGTATATCTTATTTGCTATGGATTTTATTTTTCCACGTGATTACTAGTACATGGTCCCATCCCACATATGATGACATAATATTGTTTGGTTGTATGTGGCGATTTCATGTGGTCTTATTGCATAATGATTTGATGGTATGATTTGATGGCAGGTGATACTTAGCTATGATATCTCATGATGGTATTTCATGGTCGGCGATATTTAGTATATTATTTCGTGATAGCACTTCATGAGGATAGCATGTGATACTTAACATATGATTCTTAATTATTTCATGATGGTATGACCTATGCTTCTAGGTTATGATGTTTATTTATTCATGATTTTTTTTAAAAGGATTGCATGTGATACTCACTATTTTATGTTGATATTCAGTGTGATACTTTATTGCATAATATGTTGTTAATTCGTGATGTTTTTTCATGACATATTAGTTCAGTAATATGCTTAATGATTTCATGATGGTATCATGCATTGTTATTTTATGATGGTGTCACATAGAATATGGTATTCAATAAAATGCTTAATTAAAACTTAGTTATAAAGCACATTGTCCATGATGAAGGCTTGTGATACTTGTGACAAGGCATTCTTTGCAATCACATACGAAAACCAATTATAGTGCTTTATTATTCATAATAATATATTTCATTATTTCTTATTATCTTGAGGAAATAACTACCAATCATTGTTCACTTGTGGTAAGTGGAAGTTCGTTTTAGGTGATCCACTCAAAGAGCTTAAATATGCTAATCATTCTAGGATTTCATGGGGGGGCATAACTACGAATGAGAATGGCTACTACAACACCTAATGGGATAGGGGGGGAAATCAACAATTAACTATCTGCCAATGGTTCCAAACTCTACTATTAGAAGTCCATGACTTGAGTTATTATCGGTGCATGAGGGGAAGGCATATAGAGAAGGCCTTCTGATGCCTTGGAATGGTGCCTTAATGGTGCATAAGGAGGGAGTATAGGCCAACATTTTGAGATGATTTGGTGACAATGATATTCATGTCAAGATCGGGGTACCGAAAACTAGATGCCTATTCATTTTGATGAGGACCATATTCCAATTAATTTCGATGAGACCACACATTTACCAAAAATTGGGAGGGTGGGTAATCCGCGAAAATTTCCTAAAGAACTTCAAATGCCTACTATATGATCCACAAATATATTTCAGTAAAGGGCCCATGCCATGGAAAGAAGGACCATCCAGAGTATTGTCAAGGAGGATTATGGAGGTGGCAGATGTTATGATTCTCAGGGAGAGGGTGAGTAAAGAAGGAGGGAGTTTCAAGAATGTTATATTTTTATTTAGTTATTTTGACTCGATTAATGATCAAGTGTGTAATTAGATTGATGCATAATTGTCTGATTGATTGCATATTAGACACCTAGGGAATCAATTAAAAGCATGTCGTAAGTTAGGGTGTCATGATCCAATTAGAGTAGGTGTGAGATTTATGCGTGATGGACATATAAATATCTAATTTCCACAATAGTACTAGCTACATATATCATCTATTATTTGCATAAATGATTGAATAATTCTTTGTATTTGTTGCTATGGGGTTATAACTCTGAGACAAATTTTCCCGAAGTGAGGGAGTATGTAACACCCCAACCTTAGACAGTAGTATCAGTATAAATGGCATATGGTAGTAGAGAAAACATTTATTAAAATGTAAAAATAAAAATGAATATGTGTATTGTAATTTAATTTAGGTGCATGAATGGGAGGGTGCCATCCATGCCAAATTAAGAAATTAAGTAATAAAATGGGGGCAAGACAAATAGGTGTGGGCTCTAGTATTGCTAGTTGTTTTTTTGGGTTGGATTGCTTGTTTGTGTTGGTTTTTCATTGTTTGTGAGTGCACATGTTCAGAGGGAGTCTAAGGAGGAGGTGATGATTGTACATAGGTTGATAGAGGAAAGATAAAGGTAGCATTTGGTATAGAATAGGGTTAATCATTGAGGGCTCTGGGGCCTCACCTTTTGTTGGGAATTGGTTGGGTGGAGAGTTGTCCCTCTAATTGTTGTTTCAGATAGAGGATATGGTGACTAATTAAGGACAAGGCCTGCATGCAAACTATGTTAAGTTGGTCATTGATCATGTAAGTAGAGATTCTTCTCTCTGGTTTACAATTTTTTGTTTTTAGTTAGTTATTTGAGAGGTATTTGATTGATGAATAGACACTTGATATATTAGTTATTTCCTGATGTTTTTTTTCTCAAGGAATCTGCCATTGATTACGGTTTGATTCATTAATGAAAAGTTGATTTGGAGGAGTAAATTGTGTGTATTGTGTATTGTGTTTATGCTTTTGTTTTTCATTTTCCAACTATATGTGTGAATACTACTATGTGAAGAATTTCATTTTTGAAAATTAAATATCAATTTATTAATTTGAGAACATAAGGACAACATTCACCTAGGGTGAGAAAAATTCAGTACAGTTAAGGCTCTAAACCTTGTAGGTTGTTACAATAAATTAGGAACAATAATGAGATGAAAAAATGATACATAATCAATAATGGGGAGAAACAAAATAATGAAGAGGGTAGAAAAACATATCTTAGCTACAATAGTATTTGTATTTCCTTGCATTCGTGTTTATTTGTAGAACCACCCGATCTTCTTCCTCGTCTCTCTTGTGAAATGTAGAAGTGAAACAATCCTCACTGTTCTTCTTTTTAAGAGTCATCATGTAGTTTTAACCCCTCTTTTTGTAAGATAAAACAATGAATGATTGTTTGGTGATTCAGTGTATTAGGAGCATTAATACTTTCATACCAAATAGGTACATTAGTGTGTCCATGCTCATTGAAGTGTGGGGATTCAAGGTCAATCACATTGGTATGGTGGGTATGCATATGGCATGGAGGAGTGACAAAGGTAGATGAATACATATGAACTTGATGTAGTTTTTTGTTGTTGAGGAGTGATTGATTCTATTAGGACAATTTGCTACCATTGGTGAAAGGTTGCAATGACATGGATCTCAAAGTAATCATGGGGTTGTTTCACTTTGTGTTTGGAGGCATTATAAACTTTGTTCATTTTGACTTCTTTCACTCTTTACCTTCTTCTCACGATCTCCAATATTTTGGATGAATTGGCAACAATTGGCATGCAATTCCCTAGACATAACTATACGAAGTATTATCACATGCTTGAACTTGAAATATAATAACATATCATGTTAGATATGATCTCCCTTTTTTCCAATGGGATCTATGGACATCCTTTGAACCACGCTGAAAGTGCTAAACTTCCATCTTGAAACATTATTAATGTTCTAGCGAAGAGCATAATGAACCTTATTTGCATAATTCTATGCATTGGTCCATGAGCTCATATAATTCCTCGTTCAATTCCATATATTTCATTAACTTCAAAAAGGGACCAAGAGTGTCATATGCAACAACAAGGCAATGTTGTGCATGTTAGAACCACATTGCTTTGTCTTGAATCAAGTCACCTATCACTAGAGATGTGCACATTGTTTGCATCATAGGCAAAAGATAGAGTGTTGTCGGAGGATCAATGGAACTAACTACCATCATTTCATTTTTTGACATATAAATGTCAACCATACACATGGGGTGTACATAAAGAATAAAAGGAATTGTGAGTGCATAGGGTCATAGTTCAGACATAGAGAACAAGAAATATCGACATAAATTACATAAAAGAAAATATGGAGAAAAATGGACCCCATATGAAATGGGCATCCATAATGCATCAAGTTGTAGGTGACTTGAGATAATTAGTTTAAATAAAACTATGCCTAACTAATCAAAGTCGTATGCATCATTGATAAGTGTAACAAATGAAGTGTAGGCCCATGGAGGAACTTGGTAGGTACAATAAAAAATAGATGGAGTATAGAAGTTACCACAATATAATATGAAACATCCTTCGATTGAAGCAGACACTATGGTATTAATTTTAATCTCATCCAACTTAAAATTCTATGTTTTAGGGACCGTTACTAGATAGGGGTTACTAGGGACAATCTCCTTGAGATATTCAAAAGTAATGTGAAGAATAACTACAAGGCCCAGAACATCAATAAGGCACTGCAGAGTGATGCAAATTTACTTCTCCATGCAGTGCCATGTGTTGTGTTGAAAGTTGCACTGTACCATTGTAAGTGTAAAGGCCTTGGCCATGTCAAAATCAGGTCCCTTGAGCATGTTTAGGGCGTTGTTGAATAAAGGAAATACATATGGACCAATAGTTAGTATTTGTTCACATGTCACCATGAGAAAATCCTGTAACTACCCAAGGATATATTTGGTCATGTACAATTGCCGCAACATCAAAGTGAATGTCACCAACTAAATAAAGATGGCCTCTAAGATTCATATGACTAGTGGTAATGAAATTCCTAGGTTTCGATACCCTGAACACTTCAAAAACCTACATTTCCCACATAAGAACAAAAGAAAGTGAAGATAATTGCTAAAGCACAAAGCAAATAAAAGAAAACAAAGTGAAGAAAGTGAAGGTAGGACACAAATTCACAAAAGTGATGGATTTTACATAGAGAACGCTTCCAATATTACTAATTGTTTTTGACAATCTTATGTATTAACATAAAAATCCTATTTGAAGTTTGAAATCTTTGTCATGCTAACAAGTAGTGGTTAGAAAATGACATAAATCTAGGTTGGAGTAAGTGTTGGGACACCACACAATTTCTCTAGCCCTAAAAGAAACTAGTCCCTTTTCAAACTATCAAAGAGTGCCACATTACATATCTCAAGAAGTTGTGGGAGATTTGTATTAGGCCATCATGGTAGCCCAATTGTTATATTTTATTTAATGGAAAGAATGATGGTGAGGGGAGGGCATACCTTAAGAATAATTATCCAATATGTCATGACAATGATGATTGGTATGTTGTCAAATATATGATTATGTCCATTAATTGTGTTCTACTATAAGTTGGGCATTGTAACATCATGAATGAGCTATTGACTTATTCAGGAAGTTTACATTTAACACAAAAGTCGGTTGTTTTTCATTATGTTGGTGTGTCTTGCATACAAAGCACTAGTTGTTCAAACCATGCTTCCAGTGAGGATTGCAGAGAGGTAATTTCCATCTCAAAGATCCTTGTAACACATAAACTTGTCAGGTAATATGTCAACATGATCCATGTACCAAATATTCCATATGAAATTATTGTTGTAGAAGCAACTGTTAGAGTGAGGGGAATCGAGTTTGACATGGGAATTGACATGTTTTTGTGAGTAATTCCAGATGGAATGGTTCTATTTGGTATACAAGAGTATGATAATAGTAGGTGGATTCCCATTAAGTGAAATGACAACAATATAATCAACAAAAAGAGCAATTCTCACAATTTATCAAGAGTTAGTAGTAGGTTTAAGGAAGGGACAAGTGCAAAGGTGCACAAAATTGTGGAGGCACTATGCCAAAATGTATGTGTGAGGTGTGAAAGGGTTGGTTGTGTTGACATGATTTGGGTATATTTGCACTTGTAAATTATCCAATTGATCATGTAATTCATGGAAATGCTCTCATACATAAGAAATATATTATAGGACTTGATGGAAAAGATTAATAACACTAGGATAAAGAGATAAAGTAAAATGAAACATATTGAGATAATTTCCCCTTCTATGATGACTCATGGGTTCAATACTAGTTAACATTGATTGACACTAACAAATTCTTCATCCAACTCTTGAAAGGAAAATTCTTGAGATATGAACATACTCCACCACCTCAAAGCTTCTCCATAGAGGCAAAGGGTTGAGATACATGCATACTCCACCATCTCAAAGCTTCTCCACAAAGGGTAACAACAATGTACAAGCTTTAATGAAAATAATTGGTCACATGCTTTGTTGAAAGGAGAATCGATACGTGTCCATCAAATTCAAGTGTCGACCTTTATTGGTCATGCCATCATAAGAAGGAACAAGGGTGATTGGGATGGTGTTCACACGAAGAATTATAGTATCCATGCAAATAGAAGTAGTAGTCATCGTGATGGTTGATCCAATACTAGGTGCAAGAGTCTGCAAAGTTGGCTCATTGGTAGTAAACAAAAGAGTCTACCGTGATCTAAATTTGCACTATTTATAGAGGTATGTTCATAAAGTGCATCAAAAAATGACATGTAGCTACTTGCAATCCATTAAAGAATCCTAAGTCAAAATCATGAGTGAATATGCAATCATCAAAGATTCCTTGTTGAGTGAAGGCATACCTAAATATAGGGCAATGAACATGTCTGCAGTGGAGTTTGTACCTAGACTACGAAAGTGCAAAGTCCAGACAATCTTGAATGATTTAAGTCTATGACTGGGTTTTAATTTCTATAAAATTCTGAGGGGAAACACGAGGATCGGTAATTTAGGATTAACAACGATCAATCAACAATTATAACCATATAACGAATAAGTAATGTAAAATACTGTGTGTACACAACATATCAAGAACATAATCCTACTTCATATTTTAATAATCAATCAAATTCATGAACACAAATATTTTCTGGACAGGAAAGCATAGCAAAATGTTAGCATATTCATAAGTATTCTAAGGTAAAAAAATTTATCAAAGAACTGAGTCGTAAACAAGTCAAAAGTCAAAATTATAGACAATCTTGAATTATTTAAGTCTATGACTGAGTTTTAATTTCTATAAAATTCTGAGGGAAACATGAGGATCCGGAATTTAGGATTAACAATGATAAATAAGCAATTATAACCATATAGTGAATAAGTAATGTAAAAGATTGTGTGTACACATCATGTCAAGAACAGAATCCTACTTCAGATCTTAATAATCAATCAAGTTCATGAACATAAATATTTTTTGGACATGAAAGCATAGTAAAATGTTAGCCTATTCATGAGTTTTCTAAGGTAAATTTTTTTATCAAAGAACTGAGTCATAAACAGGGTGATCACATTGATCATTAACATTTACCATGATAATGAATAAAATAGGCTCATATCAAATATAATGTCATTCCAAAACAGTCTTCAAGTTACTTATAAAAGATCAAAACATGCATGATACATATGATGATGTCCCCTGGCCTGATCTCCCAAAATTAATCTCCCAATCCCCTTTCTATATTTTCTTTTCATACTTATACAGAAGTTTTAAAGTAACAGTTTTAAGATGCAAACTTTAAGGATCGAATAGACTTAAAATATAAAAGAGATATCACATCAACTATTTACATCTTAACTAGTTTGACTCATAAAACATAAAATATACCACCTACACCTATTTATCATTAATAATTGACAGATGTTGATGATGATGAATCATCTTGGAAATTCTAGAAACGTGACCTTCATCTTGCACTTTAATAGTCCATCTGGATCTTCATTTGAATCAAAATACGAACAATCATATATTCCGTGTTGCCTCTGCCAACATTGTAAGCCCATCTAATGCCTGAGACCTCTTCTGCAACCGAGTGTACTCTACATCCATCTTTCTTCTCAACACTTATTTTAAGGATGTTATTAACTCTTGGTAATTGGCATTAGTTTCCTCTATATATTCTCTCAACCTCCTATTTTCTAGCATTAACTGATCATTTGAATCATTCAGGTATACATTTTGAGCTTTATAGTACTGTAATTGATTTCTTAAGAACTTCAACTTCTAACAATGTATCCATGGTTGTTTGATGTGCATGGATTTCTTAATCTTCTAATTATTCCACATTTGGGGACTTTGAACACATGACCATTTCAAATTCATAGATATTTTTCTTACCTTTATATTTATGACCTTCCTCAGGCAATTCTGAAATGTGCTCTAGTTCTTTTTCAATGTCCTCTAGGGTTTGATCCATTGTGTGGTGTTCTATGTCTACAATTTGTGGATCTTCATCACTCGAAGAATCTTCCACAATAATCAATGCATATTTTTGGAATTTAAATTCAAGAATAACTTTCATATTCATCCTCAATTTATTTTTGGGCCTAGTCCTTTATCTCCAATTTGTTCCCCGAAACTCTAAAATAGGAGTATCTACGGTTTTTGTATTAGAAGAAAGTTCCTAAATCATACCACCTTTCTCTTTTGCGTCCTTGGGAGTATTTGGAGTAGTGATCTCTTCTTTTGTGATTAGATAAACACTTTCTTTTGTACCTCCTTTTGAATGGGTTCTGAAACAAGGTTATCTTTTGCATTAAACTCATTCTCTGGTTGCTTATTTTCTTGTTCAACCTTCCTTTTCTGCCCACTTGAATTTTTACCCCTAATTTTACTCTCTACTTCTTCGCCATAAACATGTACCTTGATATCATTTTGGGTTTTGGGCGTCTCTGGTTTAAATCCCGGCCATAACAAAAAATGCTACCAAGATCGATTATGCTTCCTTAACTCAGTCATTATTAACAATTTAACTAGCCCATGGTGGAAAACAGAATGACTGGTGTGATCGGGATGGTTTTTTACCCTCGTAACCATCTTCTCAAGGCTTTTAAACAAGTAATAGGGTAAATTTAACTTAGATTGTCCATTTAGATGCAAAAGAAACCTTAAATGATACCTGAAAATAGTAGCAAATAGGCCTTCACAAGTAATGTAACGATGTACAATGCTAAGCACATCCCTCCATGCTTGCTTAGCATTACTAAGATGAATATCCTTGTTCCAATTTAAATTTTCATAACCAGGCAGCAAAGACAGGCTTAAATCAACTTCGAATCGATGTTTTTTGAACCATCGTTCACCTTCAATGGGCAGCTATGTTGCCTCTACAATCGATCCCTCATTTACTTCAAATTTTAGGGTTTGAAAGTTTACAAATGAATTTGTGTAATTCTTTGCAAAAGCATTAGTTACTTCAACATTATAACCCCTGAATATTTCAAAAAAGGAGAACCGTCCCACGTCCACCAACAATTTAGCACATTGGGGAAATTCTTCATCCCATTTCAAATTCATCGGCTCGATCCTGCAAAGTTTACCACTGCTCTTCTTCATTTTGACAACTATCCAACCCTACTAGATCATATACCTCTGCAACAAACATGACTTCAATTCTAAACAAGTGTTTCGATATGGAGCAACTAACAAAACCAAGAAATAGGGTTACATTAAATGAGAATGTGAGGATAAATTGAATTCAATACATTGGGTTCAATAAAATGCATCATATATTCAAGAGTTGGTACATGAGCTCTGTCAGTAATTATGAATAAAGGTTCCTTCGTTCAAAACCCACCCAATCCAGGACAAGTGTGTCACGTCCCCACCCCTCATACCGACGATGGGGAGGACACAACTAGGCTACAGTTGCTTTCAAACGGGCAATCTAGCCCCATGAACATAAACATAAACAATGCATTGAATTAAAACATACACAAATGCATAACAAATTTAACTATACAATGGAAGAAAAGCATCCATTCAACATGTTCATATTAATTCATAAAACAAATAGTTTGTAGAGATTAAGCACAAGAATACCCTAGCTTGAAAGAAGTTGGCCCGCAACTAGCTATGTCGCTGCAACGTTCCACCCAACCATAGGCTAGTGTGCTCATCAATCTCCCAGCAACACTGCCACCCCCGAGATGGGCATGATTTCCAGAAGGAACTAGGGAGTAACAGGCTTACACACAGCAAGACCATACACCCACAATCAAGGCAACACACCGTTGGATTTCACAAATGGTTAAGTTGACCAATAAACAATTGGGTTCATGGCTAATAAGGCAATAAGCCATTAGCACATGGGTTCCTTGGACTTACTCAACCAAGCCAACCCAAGCATGCACTTCATAGAAAAATACAATTGATGAGTATGGACCAAAAATGTCCTAGAATCCAAAACGAAAAGGAAACAAGGGTAAAAAAACCCTCTTATAGCAAATTTGATTGCAGAGACGTCTATGGCTTCACGTGGGCAGAAAGGACTTCCATAAACCCCAAACTCATAGATATATCTTCCTGGGCTCTTAGCAACACCAAAAACGACTTCCTAGCCATGGAGAAAAATGGGAACCCACATAAAAATGTGGGGGAAGATCCCAGCTTGCTCATAGGGGAAAAAACGACTTCAATAAACACCCAAAAATCGTGAGTTTCTTCTACCATTCATTGTGCAACCAAAAACGGTTTTTCCCCAGCGGGGTAATGAGGAATCAACAACAAAAAACGTCCAGGGAAGTTCCCAGCCCCTGAGCCTTCCCAAAACAACCTCCCATCCATGGGAAAACTAAAGAGAACTTCCCCCAACCGTGAAGGAAACACACAACATACCCAAAAGCATGAAGGAGAGAGCTCTACAAGCTTTCCCACTGTGTGAGGAATGGGGGACGTGAATGCAGAATGGGTGAGTGAGTAATTTTTGGGTTCTTACTTTCCCATTAAGCCAAAGCACGTTTTTTTCTAAAATGGGTCACTATGTCCAATTCAAAATTGACCCCCATGCCTTGCCCATTCCCATGCAATAACTTCCTCCACCAACTTCTAGATGACTAGGCACAAAAGGACAAAATGGGTAATTAACCACTCTTTGGGTTTTCCCTTAGACATTTGGCTTTTCCCCATAGGCTCAAAGGTTTGAATATTCCCCCCTCCCTATTCCTTGTGAAACCATGCCCCCATCTCTTTAATGTTACGGCGCATAGCTAGTTGTAGTATTTTTTATTAATTTGCATTTTACATGATGTCTCAAACATATTGTGCCTGGCTAGCACATAAACCATCGGCATCGATTTTAATCGTCGATACATAAGAGACTAAATCCATGGTGGGGCCTTTGCCTTGAGCTCCACGCCACGATTTAATACAATATTTACATCATATGTAATTTAATACCATGGGGCCAAAACCGGGGTGTTACAAAGTGGCATACCCTTACTTTAATGATTTGACAATCGGACAGCGCCAAATTGTAAAATATTCTTGTATTTCATTGTCAGAATGTATTATATATATATGATAATCTTAATGCAAAAAAAATAAAAATTGAGTTAATTTTGGCATAGAACATCATCCTTGTAAAGACCTTATGGAATAATTAAATGAATATGAGCCATGTTTTATCACATTTATCATAAAATGCATAAAGGAAGTAACATAATTACTAGGCAAGCAATAAATTATAACCTAAGGAACATAATTACATTCTAGGAAAAGATGGCCTTCTAAGGAAAACCTAAGGTAAAACTAGGATACAACTCCAGTGCTAACATCTGTCTCTTCCTAGGGATGAATCTCTCCTTGTGAAGCTTCAAGAACGTATTAACTAGGTGCCTTGAACTAAACTCAAAATCTGTTGGAATTATACGGTATGGAATTTTAACTGAAAACTGAATTTATGTACTATTCATTAGGTTGGAGTCTTATTCCAAAATGAAACAAAAATAAAAAATTCAATGGTATATACAATGAAATCTGGTCACCTATGATCTCAGTATGTGTAGAAATGTTTCAGAAAACACCCATTAACTGGGCCTGCAACTTCTTCACCCTCCAAGTTATAAAACAAAAAAGTGTTATTTCCCATTTTTTTATAATTTTAAAGGGTCCAAGCCATAAATTATCAAATTTTCCATGCTTACCTTTTTCATCTTTGCCTGCATCACATCTGAGTACATTATCACCCATTAAGAAAGTATCTCTTTCTAGTTTCCTATCAAATCTTTCTTTGACTTTCCTCTTATAAGCCTCGACCTTTAACTATCAAAGACATTCTTCTCTTAACTTCATTTGATTCTTCTTCAATGTCATGCATAAACTTAATTACTGGAAAACTTATTTGAATAGGAAATATTGCATCAACGCCATAGACAAGTTGGAACAGAGATATTCCAATGGCCTTTTTGGTAGTCACCATATATGTCCAAAGAGCATATTTTAGCATAGTATCCCAATCCCTTTTATTTCATAATAACATATTTTTAATGTTGTTAACAATACTCTTATTTGTAGACTCTGCTAACCCATTTCCTTGAGGGTAATAAGGTGTAGAGTGCTTCAGTATGATGCTATTCTCTTCACGAAAATTTATCATAGTTTTACACTTAAAAGTTGGAGCATTGTCAGTCACTGATTTCCTTGGGCATCCAAATCTACTTAAAATATTTTCTTGAAGAAAATTGACGATGACTTTGTTTGTTTCTCTTCTTATGGGAATTGCTTCCACCCACTTCGTAAAAAATTCGGTGGTTGTTAAAATCCACTTATGTTGGACACTTAAGGGAGGATGGATCTCACCTATAAAATCTAAACCCCACTGCTGAAATAGAGCATTAATTGCAATGGGTTTTAAAGGTAGAGATTGCAACTTGTGCTTACCAACAAACCTTTGACATGCAATGCAAGCTTTCACCTAAGAATAAACATCTATAAATAGGGTGGTCCAATAGTAGCCTGCTCTTATAATCTTGAAAGTTGTTGCTTTCCAGTATTTGTGACCTCCACAGGCACCTCCATGTAATTCTATAGTAACTGAATCGACCTCAGACCTGTCTAAACATTTAAGTAACATACCACCACGGTCTTTCCAATATATAAGTTGATCAATTAAACTATATTTCATGGCCTTGAGTTTTAATTATCTATATTCATTCTTATTCAAGTTAGGAGGACACTATAAATACAACAAAAAGTTAAAAAAATTTACCATACCACGAGGAATCAAGATATTTGTCATAATTGTGTTCCTTATTTTGTTTTGTTGGTGATCCTTGTACTTACTGATATGCTATTAAATGAAGATCTAAATCCTGACAATTTGAGTCTGCAATAAGTTTAGCTAAACCCTGTCCCTTTACCAATTTTGTAGGTTTTATTTTAACATTATATTCCTTGATTTTAGCTATCCAATGTCCTCTTTTTCCTTCAATGTTAGGTTGCACCAGAATTTCCTTAATTGCTACACTTGGAACATAAGCTACTATTTTGGAATGCAAAACATAAATCCTGAAGAATTTTAGAGCTTTAACCAATGCGTAGGCTTGTTTTCCATTGTACTATATTTAAGCTCTGAATCTCTCAATGTTTTACTAAAGAATGAAATTGGTTGTTCTAAACCATCACAATTCTTTTGCAATAATACAACAACTATAGTATCTTTAGATGCAAACGAAAAGATTGAAAAAACTTTAGTAAAATCAGGACTTACCAACATTGGTGCTTCTACGAGTGCTTGCTTTATCCTTTCAAATCACAACCTAGCCTCAGCGAGCCACTTTACTTCCTTGTCTTTATTAATCATATATGTGATCTGTTTATAATCTCTGCAAAATTAGGGATATACCACCTTAAAAATTTATTTTTCCGATGAAAGATTGAATCTATTTTTTAGTTCTAGGAATATTGATCTTCAAGCTGGCTTTGACATGTTCTGGATGTATTTTAATCCCTTCAGCGGAGACTATATGACTTAAGAGATTACCTCCCACCATGGAAAAATGAGACTTCTTTGGATTTAAAGACAATCCAAATTTCTTGCACTTAATAAACATTTGTTTCAAATGCTTTATATGTTCATCATCAGGTTTGGAGAATACTATAATATCATCTAAATATATAACTACAAATTTTTCTTTCTCACCAACAAAATTTATATCCATAGCCCTTTGAAATTTATCACCAACATTCATGAGTCCAAAAGGCATTTTGTCATACATAAATGTGCCCCAAGGAGTAGTAAAGGTCGTTTTTTCTCTAGCTTTTGGTTGCACAACAATCTGATTATAGTCAGAGAATCCATCAATCATTGATATCCTCTGGGAACCCACCACTATCTACAAAATTTTATCAATTTTGGGCAATGGATAGTTGTCTTTAAGGGAGCATCTATTCAAATTACGAAAGTCTACACAAAGCCTTATTTCCCCATTGTTCTTACGTCCTGGAACTATATTTGATTCCCAAGAAGGATGTCTAAGAGGTATTATAATCTTTGCATGTAATGATTTTTTACCTCTTTTTCAATAACCGGTAGCAATGTTGGATTAAGTATTCTAAGTTTCTATCCGAAAGGCTTAGTATTAGGCTTTAATGGAATTTTATGCTAGATTATGTTGGTATTATATGTTTTCAGATCTTCATATGACCAAGCAAAGATATCAACAAATTCTTTCAACAGTTTAATATGCATGTTCCTCTCCTCTTCTAAAAGTGTCTTGGATACCTTAATCATTTTGGGCTCATCAACAGTACCAATATTACAACTTAAGTCATTTTCTTCAAAATATTGCATGGTAGGCTTCAATAAAGTGTCATCTTTTGAAAATAATCTTTCAAGAGGAACAAGCCCTTTGGGAATCAAATTTCCTTTTAATTCAATTATCTTGTGGTTTCCATTTGAATTTTTTGTACATGAAGCGCTTTCATCCAACTCAACATTTTGATCTTGATCAATCAGTGAAGTGGAAAGCACACCTGACAATTCTAAAAACTTTTTAATCTCATGATCATCATGGAATACTCTCCAATGTTTGATATTATCTAGAACTGATGGTCTGTACCTTACTTCAATTAGATACTTGAGTTGTGTTAATTTTGGAACCTTCAAGTAAGTTGTTACCAAATCCAATGAATCATTTGTTTGATTATGATCTCTTGGGATGAAAGATATATCAAAAGCTAAGAAAAAATTATCTATCAAATCCCATACCTCATTTCGATATACTTTTAACAATTGTGGTTTGACCTGATATGCATTCTTCACCTGTTGAACCACTAATTCAGAGTAGCCAGACACAGTCAATTGCTGAATATTTAAGTCCTTTGCAACCGTTAGCCCAAGAATTAATGCTTCATATTCAACAATGTTATTTGTTGTTTGGAATTCCAGCTTATACATCAAATAAATAATCTCACATTTTAGAGAAATAAGTACAATACCTGCTCTTTCTCCCTCCTTACATGACGAACCATCAAAATACATTTGCCATAAACAATCTTGAACCTCCATTTTATGTTGAATTGTATGATATTTTTCAACTTGTAAAATACTTGTAGTATCATCATCTAAATGTAACATACAAGAACCCATTTCTTATTGAATTACATAAATAGGATGATTCATAGGAATTTTATTGTCACTTACCAAATAAGCAAGTTGTACCTCCCTATAATGTGTCTTGTACTCCCATTCAAATACTAGAATTGTAGCATAAAAAAGGCCAATCTGTAAGGTTCCTCCTACCCTCTTTTCCCATGACCTTGACAACATCATACCAAATTTAGGAGCAATATCAGCTATAACAACATCCATTAGCACACTTTTGCTAACAACAAGATCCTTAATAACCCCAAGACACTTAACTGCTCTGGAATAAAAAGCATACAGATCATGGTAAGGCTTAGTGACAGTTAGCCCTAAAGGTTCCATGTCTGCCTTAGGCATAAGATTGTGTGAAGCACCGGAATCCAAAAGACAATTATGTAACATTTGATCATGAACTGTAAGAGTGATATAAAATGGAGGAGGTTAGTCTAATTTATGATCTAGATGATCAAATGATTTGGGGACAAAAATGATGGTTGTATTTTCATCTTGTAAATTAATCACATTTGAAGGGATAGAATTGACTGGAGGATTTAAGATTTTGAGAGTAGGATATGTGTATAACTGAATTTTAATAAGTTCAATCAATGGGATAGGACTTTTGATCTTGCTAATTTCATGTTTGAGATTGAAAACAGTAGAAAATATTCCTACATATTCCATATTTGCAACTCTATCTTTATTTCCCTATTGATCTTGTTTCTTCTCAAGAGACAACCCTTGCTTTGCAGGAACATTCCTTGTTTTATGCTTATCTTGTGAAGCCTGCTTTATTTCAGATCTGAGAGCATAAGTCTTATGTTGCTTTGCTTGGCAAATGTCTCGAACATATGAAACTTCGTCAAAATTATCTATTTCATGATAATCAACAACTTGTGCATAATGATATTAAGACCTAGTTAGAAAATTGGAAGAAGGCACATCATCCAATTGATCAATGTCTGGATCTAAGTCTTCAACTTCCAACTCATCTATTTCATTAGATTCATCATCCAGTATCAAATTGTTTTGAAGAGGAGGTTGTATTTTGGTATTCATTATTCCTCCTATCTTTAAGAAAAAACCTAGGATTAAATGGCCTTCTAAACTGATTGGGATTCTAATTATCATTCTCTTTAAAATGTCTATTTTGATTTCTATTTTCCATTTCCAACCTACTGATTTTTGCTGATAGATTCTTAATGAGTTTGGTCATCTCATCCATCTTGCTATCTATTACATTTTCCCCCGAAGTAGATGGTAACATTTCTTTTTTTCTTTTTATTGTCTTCCCCATGATATTCTAATTTATCCCTCAACTTATTTGTTGCCATCAAGTTTGACTCTACCTCCAAGGATGCTTCTTGCATATTCAAAAGAGTAATGGCTCTTCTTTCCCTTAATAATAAAGACAGCTCAACATCAAAAGAATTTTCATAGGTAAGTTTTGCAGATGTCTCAGTAGGCTTAAATTTTGCAGGGATCTTACTATACATCTTGTTAAAATGTTTAGTAAAATCGGTAGCTATCTGGCCTAGTTTTATTTTCAAAGCTCCAAACTCAGTAACGTAGTAAATATAATCTTTAGTATCTCCCCGTTGTCTCATGAAAATTTCTTCCAAATTTGTTATTCCATCTATGGAATTTGGTGGCAATTCCCTGAACCACTTCCTTACCTCTCCATATAAAATTTGGACAAAGACTCACATCCATGCATCTCGATTGTCAATATTTTGGTTATTAGCATAGCTAAAATAAGCATTCCAATGTTCCTCTAATGTAACCTCTCCTTGGCCATTAAACCTTGTAATATACTTATGATAATCTCCTCCACGAAGAGCATTAAGTGGTTGGGGTAAGACTAATGGGGCATATCTAGTAGCTACTATGGCATCCCTCCTATTAGGAGGTTGAGTTGCCATATTTGGAATAGCTTGTGAAGAAAGTGAATGAATCTGTGGATAAGGTGGTTGTATCTGCAGAGAAAGTGACCGAGTCTGTGGAGAAGATGGTGCTTTAACCTTTAGTTGGCTAATGGGAATTTTACTAGCGAGGGGTGTGTAAGGTGACGATGAAGGATTTAAATAATCAAATTGTTCAGAATTTAAAATTTATTCTTTTACATCATCAAATGACAAGGGATTAGAATAGACTCTAAAGCTGTCAACCTGGGTAGGATTAAAATTCTAAAACTTGGGAATAATGATAGATAAATCTTGTTTATTTTCTTATTCAATAGTTGAAAAATTGGAAGAAGAAAAAGGCTGATCTGATTCACATGGTGTTTATGAAGATGAAGAATATTGATGACCATCTACTAATGTAGAATTGAGCTTTTGTCTAGATTATCTTAAAAGAAAATCTGGATTTGGAACTTTTGAATGTAAAGGAGATGAAGGATTTCCCCTGGTTCCAATTATATTGGAATCCACCGCGACTTTTTGAATTATAGGTGAAAATGTAGTCTAAAAGATATACTGATTTTGTTCACCTTTCAAAATTAGACTTAAAAATCTTAATACCCACAGAATAATTACTTTCGTTTCTTTGTTCCTTGGCAACGGTGCCAAAAAATGTTTGCATTGGAGTTTGTAGCTAGACTATGAAAGTCAAAAGTCTAGACAATCTTGAATGATTTAAGTCTATGACTGAGTTTTAATTTCTATAAAATTCTAAGGGAAACATGAGGATCGGGAATTTAGGATTAACAATGATAAATAAGCAATTGTAACCATATAGTGAATAAGTAATGTAAAAGACTGTGTGTACACATCATGTCAAGAACATAATCCTACTTCAGATCTTCATAATCAATCAACTTTATGAACATAAATATTTTTTAGACATGAAAGCATAGTAAAATGTTAGCCTATTCATGAGTATTCTAAGGTAAAAACTTTTATCAAAGAACTGAGTAATAAACAGGGTGATCACATTGATCATTAACATTTACCATGATAATGAATAAAATAGGCTCATATCAAATATAATGTCATTCCAAAACAGTCTTCAAGTTACTTATAAAAGATCAAAACATGTTTGATACAGATGATAATGTCCTATGGTCTGATCTCCCAAAATCAATTTCCCAATCCCCTTTCTATCTTTTATTTTCATACTTATACAAAAGTTTTAAAGTAGGAGTTTTAAGATCCAAACTTTAAGGATCAAATAGACTTAAAATAGAAAAGAGATATCTCATCAACTATTTACGTCTTGACTAGTTTGAGTCATAAAACATAAGATATACCACCTACACCTATTTATCATTAATAATTGACAAATGTTGATAATGATCAATCATCCTGGAAATTATAGAAACATGACCTTCATCTTGTGCTTGAATAGCCCAGTTGGATCTTCATTTTAGTCAAAACGTGAACAATCAAATTTTCCTTGTTGCCTCTGCCAACATTGTAAGCCCATATAATGCCTAAGACCTCTGCTGCAATCGAGCGTTCTCTGCATCCATCATTTGAATATTGTCTTGGAGTTCTTTATTCTGGCTATTAAGTTCTTCATTTTACTGTTGGGTAAGCTTCTTTCTTCTAAACACTTCTTTTTAGGTTGTTATTAACTCTTGGTAATTGGCATTAGTTTCCTCTAGATCTTCTCTCAACCTCCTATTTTGCAACATTAACTGATTGTTTGAATCATTCAAGTATCCATTTTGAGATTTATAGTACTGTAATGATTTCTTAAGAACTTCAACTTCTAACGATATATCCATGATTGTTTGATGTGCAGGGATTTCTTGCTCTTCTAATTCTTCCACGTTTGGGGACTTTGAACACGTGACCATTTCAAATTCAGATATTTTTCACTTACCTTTATCTTTATGATCTTCCTCAAGCAATTCTGAAATATGCTCCAGTCATTTTTCAATGTCCTCTAGGGTTTGATCCACTGTGTGGTGTTCTATATCTGCAATTTGTGGATCTTCATCACTCAAAGAAAATTCCACAATAGTCACCACATCTCTTTGGAATTTAGAATCAAGAATAGCTTTCATATTCATTCTCAATTTATTTTTGGGCCTAGTACTTTGTCTGCAATATTTTCCCCGAAACTCTCAAACATGAGTATCTAAATTTTTTGTATTTGAAGAAACTTCATGAATCATACCACCTTTCTTTTCTGCATCCTTGAGAGTATTTGGAGCAGTGATCTCTTCATTTTGTAATTCGATGAACGCTTTCTTTTGTACCTCCTTTGGAATGGGTTCTGAAACAAGGTTATCTTTTGCATTAAACTCATTCTCTGGTTGCTTATTTTCTTATTCAACCTTCCTTTTATGCTCTCTTGAATTTTTACCCCTGATTTTCCTCTCTCCTTCTTCGGCATTAACCCGTGTCTTGCTAACATTTTGGTTTTCGAGCGTATCTGGTTCAAATCTTGACTAGAACAAAAAATGTTGCCAAGATCGATCATGCTTCATTAACTCGGTCACTACTAACAATTTAACTAGCTCGTGGTGGAAAACATAATGATTGGTGTGACTGGGATAATTTTTAACCCTTGTATCCATCTTCTCAAGGATTTTAAACAAGTAATAGGGTAAATTTAACTTAGATTGTCTATTTATATGCAAAAGAAACCTTAAATGATACCTGAAAACAATAGCAAATCGACCTTCACAGGTAATGTAATGTTGTACAATGCTAAGCACATCCCTCCACTCTTGCTTGACATTACTAAGATGAATACTCTTGCTCCAATCTAAATTTCCATAACTAGGAAACAAATACAGGCTTAAATCAACTTTGAATAGATGCTTTTTGAACCATCATTCACCTTCAACGGACAACCTTGTTGCCTATGAAATCGATCTCTCATTTAATTCGAAGTTCAGGGTTTGAAAGTTTACATATGAATTTGTGTAATTCTTGGCAAAATCTTTAGTTACTTCAACATTATAACCCTTGACTCTTTCAAAAAAGGAGAACCATCCCGCATCCACCAGCATTTTAGCACATTGGGGTAATTTTTCATCCCATTTCATATTCACTGGCTCAAGCCTGCAAAGTTTACCATTGTTCTTCTTCATTTTATAGCTATCGAACCCTGCTAGATCATATACCTCTAGAACAAACACGACTTCAATTCCAAACATGTGTTTCGATAGGGAGCAACTAACAAAACTAAGAAATAGAGTTACATTAAATGAGAATGCGAGGATAAACTAAATTCAATGCATTGGGTTTAATGAACTCCATCGTATCTTCAACAACTGGTACATGAGCTCTATGAATAATTATGAACAAACATTCCTTCGTTCAAAATGCGCCCAATCCAGGACAAGTTCCATACCCTTACTTTAATGATTTGACAATCCGACAACGCTAGCTTGCAAAATCTTCATGTATTTCGTTGTTGGAATGTATTATATTATATATGGTAATCATAATGCACAAATTTTTAAAATTGAGTTAATTTGGCATATAACATCATGTTTGTAAAGGCCTTATGGAATAATTAAATGAGTATGAGCCATGTTTTATCACAGTTATCATAAAATGCATAAAGGAAATAACAAAATTACTAGGCAATAAATAAATTATAACCTAAGGAACACTATTACATTCTAGGAAAAGATGACCTTCTAAGTAAAACCTAAGGTAAAACTAGGATACAACTCCAGTGCTAACATAACACATAATCATTGCACTCTCCAACTTATTTCCACCAATGAATGGGACAACCCTAGAATATAAAGATGGGGAAGGCAATGCATACTACTACAAGCAAGAACCATCTCAATGTATCATACATAGCCAATGTTGTAGTAAACAACATGATTAGGCAATAGAATAAATATTGTTGTGTGTAATCCCTTACTAACTTACAAGTGGGATATACCATATCTTATCGCACATATATACCCAAAATAGCACTAAACCATAAAGAGACAAAAACCATAAACAATCACAAATCTGCGCACTTAGTTAGACATAAAGATAAATTACTATGTTTTGTCAAGATGTAGGGAAACACTCCAAACACTTAACACAACTATAACATTTGTTGTAAATATATTGAAAATCTTATTGCAGTCTAATTTATATTTCAAATGGTATAAGCTCTCACTTGATTTCCTTTAAGGTTGCAATAACACTATATTTGTCACATGCCCCAATTTGCAAAACAATTTTATGTTTTTGAGGAACATTATGTTATATTTTATGTTAAAGTTTGTAATTAATGACCAAGTGGGGTCAAGGATAATTTAATGTATTTCAGAATATTTTATTAATAAATAGATGAAAGATGAGACAACATCTTAGGGAAGTTGTTAAATGAGTGTTTTACTAGTCACTTGGTGGAGGAGGCTGGGTTGAGAGCAGATTGACATGTGGCAGCATCCTCAAACTACTTCTAGCTATTGCAGGTGGCAACTACCCTATTTTTGTGGTCATGATTCCCTAAGAAAGTGGAACAGGAGCAGGTGGCTCATTAAGTAAAAACTGACCCAAAAGACCTAGGCATGCTAATAAAACTTCCCATTGAAGACAACTGAGGCTACTCATTCTGGATTTGTGATCATTCTGAGTGAATTAAGTGCACATGAGAATTCGATGGAGGGGTCTAGCTGAAGTAAGTTTGAGTGGACAATGCTGAAGACCTGAACTAGTGCAGCTATTCTCAGCTGAGTTCATACTATTGTAAGCACAACTGTGTTACTGTTGAATACTCAAAGGAGTTGCAGAGGATTTCTAGACTACATCTCTCACCCAGTACTTCGACCAGGAGGACCAAGAGACAAGCTCGGGGGTCCTGAGAATTGCAGTCCAGCTCTTCTCCAGGAGTTGGTTGGGAGGAACAGCTTCCTTAAGCTGTTGTCACCTCATCTATACTTCCAGGTTTTGCTTAGTTTAGTCTTTTAAATTATTTGTTGTACCTGGAAAGTTTAAGAGTTTTCAATAATATAGTATATTTTGTTTTATTTCTGTTAGGGATAAATAGGAGAATTATATATGCTGTGAAAGCTAGTAACTACTTAAATTAGGTAAAGTAGTAGAGAAATTTCTGAGTAAATTGATAGATAGAAAGAAAATACCTAAACTGTATTTTTCTGCACCTTTTGCAAGGTAGTACTCTAGTACAGTAGGTTTATTTATTTTCAAACAATGGATTCAATAAAATACGATTGCAAATGCAAATGGTTATTCTCTACAGGATTTTGAATAAATTATTTATAGAACTTCAGCTATATTTGTGTTATTTATTAAAGTATTTAATTAAACTGAATAAAGATAGAAGAAAAATCCTAAGTAATACACACTGGTATGTGTAATATTTTACACAATAAAACCAGCTGTTAACACTTCTAACTTAAAGAGTATTGAAGGAAACATGGTGACGAAAAGTGAGGGTTACATGAACTTTGGTTAAATATAACAATGTGAATATATGATAAAAGGGAGCATAAAAGATGAAATTATCTCATAATCCGATGGTATAGAACAAAGATGTGAAAATCAATGGTTTAGAACAGATCCGCTCTGTGGAGATGCACGAGAGATAAGGATAGGCGAAGATAATTAATAAAGCACGAGGATTAACGGTTGTGGGATCAGGTCGGTAAAATCTACGGTTGATAAGAATTCCGCTCCATAAAGTTGCGCGTTGTTAAAAACAAAAAGGCCCATCGGAATGTGTACGTGCAAGTTAATCCAACAGCCTAAAAATAAAGTGAGTATTCATCAACGGTTGTTATCATATTCGGAGGGTAAAGTTGCGTGGTAGTTGAAGTGGAAAGGCAGTAGCGGAATAAAAACCATGATACACATGGCGACTCACAGTACATTCTGCGGAGAAAAATGGTTTAAGAAAAACCGCTAAAGGGAGCCTCTGGAATAGACCTTTATATAAAGTGAAGTTGACTTATTCTGAAAAATCATTTTTTATTTTGCATGACGGGACGAATGAAAGGGACAGCCCACCATCATTTTGTAGTCAACTTCGCATACATACAGTTACAGTCACAGGTAAGCTTCGAACACTTGAGCTTTATTTACAGAATTATAGTCGTTTTTCTATTATGGAGAAAGAGAAAGGGTTAGAAGGTCTTAACCGGGTCCTGGATGAAAGAGAGGAATTCATGGTTGATAAAGATAGAGGTGTATATGACCCGCTTCTGTCGACTGGAAATGTATCAGTTATTAAGGAAAGATTGTGGCAGTATAATTTACAGGGAAACAACATTTTGAATGCCTACAAGTCCTTTTTGTATTATTTCGCCATTGAGTAGACCCTACCCTTTCCTGAATTTGTTGAATGGTGTGCAAGTAATTACTCATCTTCTGAGAGAGTCATTGTGAGTCGTTCTACGTCCAAGATATTGTGTAGGATTGATGCAAAAGCTATTCGTGGGTTCCTTAATTTTCCTGATAATTACCCTGATAGTGGTGAGTCTGTGAATGAGTTTGTTTTAGCTGAAGTATACAGAGGTTGTAAAACTGAAATTCAATGTGAATTTTTTTCTAGTATTCTTAATGAAGGTCAGTCATTAGAAGGTCTCTTTCTGCCATACCATATTCACCTCTTCAAAGAGGAAGTCCAATTGGTTGTATCTTTGGTCTGCCAAATTTTAGGTCTAGATAATGGCATTCATGTCAATGAGGTTGTCTTGGGATTCTTATTGAAAATGAGTTCAGTTAGTCTTGAATCTGAGTCCCATCCGGTCTATTTCTTCAGTTTGGATGAATATTTAGCAGAGGCCATTCATATCTAATTAGTTGAGTTCCCAAAGGTCATATTTTTCAAGTACCAATCATATTTGTTGAACATGTTATTATGTTCAAACGTAACTGAATTACAATCCTTGACTACTATATTCTCTTCGAATCTGCCGAAGCAAATCAATATGTTTGAATTCGTGAATTCCATTATGTCAGAGATATACAAGTTTTTGTTTGATGAAGTATTGCCCAGAGTGTTTGAAGAAATGAAGATTATGATGCAATCGTCACCAGAAGACAAGATTGGGGATTGGTTTTTGTATAAAGACTTTACAGTTTTAAGAGTGTATGGTTTCACCAGAGAGCCATACAGGCTACCTGCTTTCCTTACCCCTAGAATCTTTGCACTGGAATACATGAGACAAAGATTATATACAGAAGAGGAGCATTTCGGAGCCTTCAAAAAGTCCTCCAATATCAAATTCCCCCTTAAAGTTGGTTCATTCATGTTTAAAAACAATGGTGCCTTGGTGATTGTGGAAAAATTATTGGAAAACATGGATTTTCAAAAATAACAGAAGGTCAATTATGATCCACATCATATAATTTCTCTAAGGAAACAAGCAAATAAAAACAAACCATTTGATCACCAAGTTGTTGAGGGATTGAAGGAAGTAGCCAATTTGTCTCATTTTGTGGAAAATCTAGGAAGTAATGAAAGTACAAATAGTGGATCAATTACAGCGTCTCAAGTGCCAGAAAGTTCTAATGTTTTAATTAAAAGAAGTTTTTTTGAGGTTGAAAATACGGAAATAGATGAATACAATTCACGTAAGAAGACCAAAACATCTCAAGATGGTAAAATTTCAAGTGAAGTAGTTTCAGATGAGTTGAAAAAAGTAGTTTTGATTCCTAAGAAGTCAGTGCAAATGAACCAGTTTTCTTTTGAAAGTGAAAATAATGCAGTGTCCAGTTCAGTTTTTAAATCTAAAGCAGAATTCATGACTAGTTATGTAGAAAAGAAGATGCAGTCCGTACAAGAGACTAAGAATCTACTCCCACGAGTGAGAAGTCTAGGCAACCCAAAGACGTCACTGATTTCCACTCGGGATGTAGAGAGGGACACTTTAAAATTAGCTATGGTAAGTGACAAAAAAGTGGCCGAGATGGAAGTAAGATTGGACAAAATCAATGTACCTAACAAAATACAGCTACACAAACAGACAGGGGATATAATTTATTCAGATTTGTTACATGCCATGATGAAAATTAACAAGTTGCAAGTTTTGGTTAATAAATTGGAGGTCCAGTTGAAGCACGAAAAAGTTGAGAACAAGGCGAATTCAATTCAAATAAAGAAATTGCAAGTAGATGTCATAAGCTCGGGGGATGAACCAGGAAACACACAAGCCATCAGAAGACTTTTGGAAGAAAACGATAATGCCCTTCAGGTACTAAAGGAGAAGTTGAAAATCCCAAGTTTCAAACATGTTCAATCATCAAAGTTGTTGGCATTACAAGAGGAGAAAGATAAAATTCATCAGGAAATGATGGAGTACAAAGGCAAAACTGTGAAGCTGCAAGAAGAAAAGAATAAATGGGAAACAAAGCGAACTGAGTTAATGACACAAATTTCACAGTTAAAAAAAGATCAGAATGATGAAAAAGAGATTATGGAAGAATTAATGAGCCAGACTCCTACTGATGGAGATTTTTCCATTGTAAATATTGAAAAGCCTTTAAGTGATTTTTCTGCTGATGATTTACTAGTACCCATGTCACAAGTAAGCTTGAAGGATGTAGAGATAAGGGAATTAAAAGAAGTAAATGAGAAGATCAAATCCGAGCTGACTAAAATGGTTGAAAACAAGAATATAATATTACATGACAAAGGTCAATTACAAAAGAAGCTTAATGAATTAAAGGAAAGGAATACATGAAAGGGGCCTCTCCAGGGAGCCAAGCATATAATATGGGATACATTGTCTGTGGAGGTTACTAAGTTCAGACATTATTTGAATTTCATTGATGACCAAAGTGCATTGATTAATTTAGCCAATTAGATATTAAAATTAGTAAATGAGACCATGGAGAGGAAGCCCCTGGGTACAGCTCAGAATGCACTGAATTTCTTGAATTCATTAACTTATCAAAAATTGCAAGATATAGGAATCAAAGACAGAGTGGCTATTGTGCTGTGGTCAAAAAAATTCATTCACAAACATCATCTTATGAATACAGTACAAGATAAGGCGGAGGAGATGACTTCACGTATTAATGATTTCAGGCATGCTTTTAAAGAGTTGTTTGAAGACGGCCTTCCCTCTTTCTGGGATGAAGAAGGAAGACTTTTTTCTCAAGAACATTATCATAGCCTGCTAGTACAAAGCTATATGGATCATTCCAAGTTTGATGACTTGGTAAAGGGACTGACGGGGAAAGTCATCGTGGACAAGTTGACAGAAGACTTCGAGATATTGCAGAAATTTTTGATCGTCAGAGGAGGGTTGCCCACTATGTCTTATGAGACCTATATGGATTTGGAAGTGTCTATCCGAGAAATGATTGAGTCCGACATCCCAAGCGCAAAACAATGGAGAGTCGTGGAAAGATTCGGAAAAACAAAGTATATTCTTCATCCGTGAAAACAGGTGTTGTGCGCTATGGAGCTGCTTGTTTGAGCCTTGTTGTCACCAAGTCGATTTTAATTAAATGATCTGTTATCAGGATCAAAGCAAGTAGTTTATTCCTAGTTGTTAGGGATATGGTTACAAAGACTTTGATTAAACATATTATTCAGTTATTAAATCTTCTTGGGAAGAAATCATTTATGTATATATGTGCATTTACTTGATGTATTGGGGGTTGGAACCCATTTGTTGGATCAATGTTTTTGAGGACAGATAATTTTTTGAAATAACAAAGTTGAATGTGTGTGGGCTATCAGAGATTCTTGTGTTGTTTACATTACAGTCTATATTTTCTTTCCTATGTGATTGTTTTTCCCGGTGTTTACATTCCATTTTTTTTTCCTCGTATCTGAAGCGTAGTGTTGAATGGTTGGAATTCATGCTTGTTGTGCTCTGACTATTGTTTCAGATATTTCATAAATGTTTCTGCTAAAGTTAATATGGAATTCATCTTAGGATGCTCTATATTGATGGACTATTCATATTTCTTCCTTTTCCACCTAAACTCAATGAATGAATGTAATTAAGTGGTTATCTTGCCTTTGATGAAATTTCATGCATGAAAACCTTGTGATATATTTATGTATTTTGACTCCATTGCCCAATGATTATGTCTATCATTTCAACTATCTATATGATGTTTAAGTGTTGATTTTTATATCTGGACTTTTTAAATTTATATTTGAGAGATCCCTCTCTAGAAAGGAAAGCCAGTTTATTTCTGAAGTGGTTTTTGCTGTTACCTTCGGGATTTACCTTTTGCAACCTGGGTACATTCTAAGTGTTAACAAATTGGCGTCGTTGCCGAGGACCGAAAGTGCAAATCTACCCTGGGAAGAACGATAGAGTTTTAAAGATCAAGAAAATATTTCTGTGGGCAAACAGGAATTTTTGTCAGTAGAGAAGGTTGTATATTTGCCCTAGCGATTCCATTGTAAAATTTTTCAAAATTTAAAAAGTCATTCTAGCTTCGAGAAGACATACACGAGGTAATTCTAACACTGAAATTTTAAAGAGTTTGGAAGATCCAGAAAAGTTATTTAAGAAAAAGGATAAAGAAAAAATAGATTTTTCTTTGTTTGGTGCATCATCTTCTCAGGATTCTCCTAGTATATTTTTATCAAGAATGGGAAGTTAATGTTGGAAGAAGTTTGCTGAAAACTAAGTCTGAGTCTGATCTTAAGAATACTGAATTTAATTCTCATAGATTAGGATCTTATTTGTTGGATTCCCTTTGGAGATATTTACAACAGTCTGCAAAAGTTGAAACACTTGTTGTTCAAAACACTCAAAAGTCCTCAGTACCTCTGAATCCACCTAGACCAATGACAACCAGATTTGCTCCCTTGCATTTGCTTGCTTTATTACATGACCTTCCTCAAAATTATTCCCAAAGAATTTCCTTATTTGATGGAGAAGGAGACATAACCGCAAAACAACATGTGGCTAAGTTTGAAGATTTTGTTGACTGGGAGGAAGTTGATTATGCAGATGTTAAAATGAGGTTATTTGCTCAGAGTTTATCAGGTGAAGCGAAGAAATGGTTTAAAGACTTGCCAGATGGATCTATATTGAATTTCCAAGCTTTCTAGAATGCATTCCTAGAGAGATGGGATGACAAAAAAAATCCTTTGCAGCTCTTGTCCCAATGTAATAGTCTCAAAAAGGGGGGTTTTGAATCTGTTCATGAATTTTCAAGTAGGTTTATGAGGGTTTATAATTCTATTCCAGAAGATATAAAACCTTCTACAGCTGTCGCTAAACTTCATTATGCTGGAGCCTTTGATAATGACTTCACATTTTCATTGAGAGAAAGAAAATCAACAACTCTTGTTGCAATGTTTACATATGATTTAGAGGTGGAGGCGAATATGATGGCAAGTTGAAAAATGAAACATAGAGACATTGATAGGAGGAAAAAAGAAGAAAATACGCCTTCTACTTCTTCTTCTACCACTGATATTAAGTTTGAAATGATGTTGAAGACAATGGAGAAGTTGATGGACAGATTGACTATGGATAATAGGGCGTTCAACAGAGAACAAGCTGATCCTCAAATCAGGAATTCGAATTTTAGAAGACCAAATCCTCCTATACCTCCACAAAATAGGCAGAGAGACATGAGAAACCCAAGAAATCAGGAAGAACAGCATATTCGACCACCGTTCCCTGAGAATTATGTTGCTAACGAAGAAGATCCTACTAAAAATGAAATTCATCTTTTTGGAGAACTAGATTCAGATATATATCTTACTGAAGAAGAACATAGCATGTTTGCACAGGAGGATGGGAATGAAGAATTTGAGAGGGAGACATAACAGTATCAAAGAGGTTACCTACATGCTATGGATGATGTACAGAGGAAGATTAGATTGAGAAACAGAGAAGTTCTTATAAATAAAGGGAGGGTAAATCCAAATCAGCCTTCCACTAGTTTTTTAAATATAGAAAAGGGAAAAGAAATGCAAAAAGAGTCTGTTGTAAATAAAGAGGTTGAGAATGAGATACAAAAAAACAAAGGAATGAAGCAGGTAACACCAATTGATGTAGAAAGAGTCAGTTCTAGTGTCAATTTGCAAAACGAGCTTTCCAAGTTGAAAATTTTTGTTCCATTTAATGAGTTGTTGAGAAACAATGAATATAGAAATACCATAACAAAAATGGTCAAAGGTCAAGGAGAATTGCAATCTGATATTTTGGAATTGAATGATGATAATCCTACTATTTCATTTGGGTTGAAAGTCGAAAATATAGAAAATGAAGAAGTCCCTCCTTTTTATTTGAGTTTGAATGTGCATGATATGGTGGTCCATAATGCTATGTTAGATTTGGGTGCATCACATAATTTAATGCCAAAAGGAGTAGTTGAAAGTTTGGGACTGGAAGTGACAAGACCATATAAAGATTTGTATTCTTTTGATTCCAGGAAAGTGAAATTTCTTGGTTTGTTTAAAGATATGGTAGTAACTCTGAATAAATTACCATCTAAAACAATAGTAATGGATGTGGTAGTAGCAGATATCCCACCTAAGTTTGGAGTATTGTTATCAAGATCTTGGACTTCAAAGTTGAAGGGTTGTTTACAAATGGATATGTCATATGCTACTATTCCTATTCAAGATGGAAGTAAGAGGTTGTATAGTGAGAAAAGAACTCCTTATGTAGTGAACAGTCAAGATAAGCCTGAAGTTCATCATATATATGCTGTTGATACTGATTTGGCGTATTCCATTTTCTTTAATAATACTGTCCCATATGATTTGGAAGCTACATTGCAAATGAAGCCTGAGGAAAATAAAAAGGAAGAGGTGATGAAACAAGATGCTTTGGAAGCAAAACAAAAAAGAGAAGGCTTGTGGACTATGTATTTTGATGGATCTGTGGCAAAAATAGGCGCTGGAGCTGGTGTGTATATAATTTCTCCTATCAGGGATTTTAAAGCTTTGTCATATAAATTAACATTTGAATGTACAAATAATGTAGCTGAATATGAAGCTTTATTACTTGGATTGCATGCTTTGAAAGATTTAGGAGTGCAGAGGACAAAAGTTTTGGGGGATTCAGAGCTGGTGATAAACCAGGTGAATGATAGTTATCAAACCAGGCATCCCCGAATGAGGGCCTATAGGAACGAAGTATGGGATATGATTGGTAACTTTTTTACAGAGCATACGATTCAGGTGGTTTCCAGACATGAAAATAACATAGCATATTCTTTGGCAGTAGCTGCTGGAAAATTTAAAACCCCTATTGCTGGTCAGAAAGAATATCAAGTGGACATTGTGAATAGACCATCTATTCCTGATAATTCTAAATATTGGCAGGTGTTTGAAGATGACATGCAGATAAGAAGGTTTTTAGAACTGTCAGGAGAATTTGTAAATACTCATATTGATACCGAAAATGACAATGGTGAAAATTTCCAGGATGATGAAGAGCTTGAAAAGGAAAAGGATGGTGCTGAAAAATTAAAGGGAACCTTGGGAGGAAAAGATATTATTCAATTGAAAAATAATTTTATACCAAGAGGTTTGATTCCTTTGGAAAAACTTTTTTATCAGAATGATGTTGCTAAGAATCCTAAAGTGAAGCCTGTTGAAAATGTTGTTGAAGATAGGAATATTGGTACTGAGGAAAATCCTAAGATTATAAAATTATCCAAAAATTTGCCTGTAAAAGAAAAAGAAGAGTATGTGAATTTAATGAAGAAGTATACATATGTGCTTGCTTGGAGCTATGAAGATCTTAAAGAGTATGATACATCTATAATACAACATACTATTCCTATAAAACCTGGGGAGAAGCCTTTCAGGCAGAAACTTAGAAGGATAAATCCTAAACTGCTGCCAATTATTGAGAAGGAAATTAAAAAATTATTTGACTCCAAAATCATCGTGACTCTAAGATTTTCAAAATGGGTTGCAAATTTAGTTCCTGTTAGGAAAAAGAATGGAGAAATAAGATTGTGTATAGATTTCCGGAATTTGAATAAAGTTTCTATGAAGGACAATTATCCCTTGCCGAAGATGGATCATATACTGCAGAAGGTAGTTGGAGCTGAAAGAATTTCGATGATGGATGGTTTTTCTGGTTACAATCAGATTAAAGTATTACCTAAAGATCAAGAGAAAACTGCCTTTACTACACCTTGGGGCACTTTTATGTATGCAAAGATGCCTTTTGGCTTAATGAACGCAAGAGCTACTTTCCAGTGGGCCATGGACATTGCTTTTGCGGGAGAAATTGGAAAATTTGTGGTAATTTACATGGATGACATCACAGTTTATTCAAGATCTGACAGAGAACATATTCATCATTTAGAAAAAAAAATCATGAAGTGCAGGAAATTTGGTATATCATTGAACCCAAAGAAGTCCAATTTCGCATTGGAAGAAGGAAAATTGTTGGGTCATATAATATCTAAAGACAGAATAAAAATTGATCCTGAAAGGGTGAGTGCAATTTTAAAGGTAGGAGAAGCCATGAGTAAAAAGGAAATACAATCATTTTTGGGACAGGTGAATTTTTTAAGAAGGTTTGTGCCTAGTTTTGCTGAAATGTTAATGAATATTACAAATATGCTAAAAAAAGGTCATGAGATAAAATGGGATGTGGAAGCTAGGAGTTCGTTTTGGGAAATCAAACAAGTAATCTCAGAGGCTCTGGTGTTGGCAAGTCTAGATTTTACCAAAGATTTCTTAGTATTTTCGTATGCTTCAAAGCATACCATTGCATTAGTTTTATTGCAGAAGAATGATGAGAACATGGAGAAACCCATAGCATTTTTTAGCGAGATGTTGAGCGATGAAGAATTGAAATATGATATTATGGAGAAACAAGCATATGTTTTAGTCAAAGCATTGAAAGATTTCAGAGTATATATTCTACACTCACATGTAATCGTGCATGTTCCAACTGCTGCAGTAAAAGGAATTTTGACACAACCTGATCCAGAGGGTAGAAGGGAAAAATGGATAGCTACATTACTGGAATATAACATAGAGATAAAGCCTACTAAGCTAGGGACAAGGATTAGCGAAAATGATGACAAATTCAAATTGTGAGTCTTTACAAATCAATTTCTTATCCCATCAGTTTAATCAGTTGGATACAGAGGTGGAAGTGATGATTGATTTTGTGGCGTCTCCATGGTACTCTGACATTGTTTACGTCCTTCGAAATTTACAAGCACCGGTAGGATTGAGTAAGTCAAGGGCAAGGTCAGTAAAATTGAAAGCTGCCAATTTTTGTATTATAAATCGATATCTTTATTGGAAATATCCTGGAGGTGTGTTACTTAATTGTCTTTTGGAAAATGAAGCTCAACATATAGTTAAAGAATTCCATAAAGGAGATTGTGGAGGGCATCATTCTTAGAAGGTGACTGCAAATAAAATTCTAAGAGCAGGTTATTATTGGCCAACATTGTTTTCAGATGTGTATAAAGAAACCAGCATGTGTCATCAGTGTCAGATTTTTTACGGTAAAAGAAAGGTACTTCCTCTCCCTTTAAATCCAATAACAATAGAAGCTCCTTTTCAACAATGGGGTTTGGATTCCATTGGCGAAATAAATCCCAATTCTTCAGGACAACACAAATGGATTTTAACAGCTACGGATTATTTTACAAAATGGAATGAAGCAATTCCTACCAGGAAAGCCACTGAAACTGTAATCATGGATTTTCTTGAGGAGAACATACTGGCTAGATTTGGATGTCCCAAAAGAATAGTAACAGATAATGTAGCCGCTTTTAAATCCAAGAAAATGACTATTTTTTGTCACAAATATCATATCAGTCTGAATCATTCGACTGCCTATTATCCGCAAGGAAATGGGTTAGCCGTGTCTTCAAATAAAAGCCTGGTAAGGATCATCAAGAAGCTGTTGGAAGATAATAAAAGATCATGGCATACCAAGCTCAAATATGCTTTATGGGCTGACAGGATTAGTACCAAAAGGGAAATTGGAATTTCTCCTTTCCAATTGGTGTATGGAACTGAAGTTGTTTTTCCAGCATCGTTAGGTGCCCCGGTTATGAGGTATTTCCAAGAGCAGCAAGAAGAACCAAACCACATGCAAAGGAGGATAAACCAGATTATTGAGCTAGAAGAGCAAAGGAATAAGGCCTATGATAAAGTGCAATCGCATCAGGAAAAAATAAAAAATACTTTCGACAAAAGGGTGAAGGAAGAACAGTTTCAGATCGATGACCTGGTCTTGAAGTGGGATGCTCCCAAAGAAGATAAACATGGAAAATTTGATCATATGTGGGGTAGGTCCTTATGTTATTGCTCGATATAGAGGGAAAAATGCATTTCTTTTGGAATATCCGAACGGGGTTTCTCTGGATAGTAACCCTGTCAATGGGAGATTTCTGAAACATTACCTGTCCTAAGAAGGAAGGTAAAACTTGTATCATAAGTTTGTAAATATTTATTTTCTTTTATAAATCAGTACAGATAGTGAGCCGAATGTTTTTGAAGCTCGCAGTGAAAGCCCTAAGATTCAGGAGGCGTGCCATTTCTTTCTAGTAAATATATCAACAAGAAAGGTAAATTTTTTGGAAGCTATCATGTAAAGATTAAAGACAGGCACCTGGTTTACGAGTTCTTTGATACCTCGACCCAAAAACCAATAAGGGATGAAAATTCAAACAGAGTATCTAGTAACCACGGCCGAACAGGTAACCAACAACACATGGCAGTAACATCTTAATCCACCATACAACTCATGTAGGAGAACCCCAGGTGAAACCGAGGCTTACCGGGGTGAACACCCTCATGGAATCCTGTTGGTGGAGTTCTTCAAAACCAAGCTTGGGTCTTGAGAGCCTGCACATAGCAAACCCCAGTTTGATTAGATACACGTAATTTATAAAATAATAATTTTAAATTGTGCAAAAATACTTCAAAATCAATTTCGGTTCTTATCTTAGAGAGCTATGCAATTGTTTGAACATGGAAAGCCAACCCGAGCCTCCTTTATTAATACCAAGAGTGGGTTTGGAACACTGACAGGAGAAGATGTAGTTCACATTATTCAGATATGAAACCCCAAACCACGACGAAGTGAGAATAAAACCCATGAGAAGAAACAAGCAGTAAAACAAGAACTCAACTCATTCCTTCAGCAACTCTCTTCACACTGTGCATGGTTAAAAACACCCGCAGTAAACAAACTCTCATAGTAAAACAAATGACAACGAATACAACCCAACCTTCAACACTCTTTATTGACAGTCAAAACCACCTCACGATAACAGGAAGCTTCATACTCACTCCTTCCACACCAACTCGTTATGGCTCACGAAGACCTGCGGGAAAATGAGTGGAGGTTTGACAATAAGCTTGGCGGCCACGAGCTCACAGCTCGACCACTCCACAACCAAGACCAAAACAAAATGCCATTTTAGGGTTGGGACAAGTTTATATGGCAACACGAGGTCAACAAAACCTAATAATTGAACATCAACCACGTGTCCCTCAAATCTTTTGCAAATTATGGGTTTCATGCTATAGTTCGAAAGCCTCGCTTAAACCTGCACAAATCATTGTGTTAAAAGTCAAAACCTTATGATAGGCTATTTTTCATGTTTTTCTTATCTTATGCTTGATTTTGTTTAATAAACCAAAACATCAATAAGGAAGTAATCCCGAAAGACAAGGGTCTTTTTCATAACTTAAAACTTTATCTTTTGTATATTTATGTTCATCTCATTTTTTTTATATAATGTTTCTATTGGTATAGTAAGGTACAAACAATAGAGAATGAACCAATATTATATAGAAATATTTAACCATAGAGATCCTTGAGCTAGGATTTAGTCTAAGCATGGATTTAAATTTCAAATTTATGCTTTGTCAATAAAAATTCATATAAAATGAGATTTGTTATACAATAAAATTAAAAACAATTACTTGATCGAGGAGGATCATTAAGTAGAATAATTAAAGTTTTGGAAAGAACTTGAATAAACATAAGGAGTACTTATACCAACACTACCGTTAAATATGTAGTTTTGGTCACAATTAAGTTTAACATATCTTCTAGTTTATAGACTTCTTAGGCCACTATGCTCTTAATGGCAGAAGTATAGTTGTCCTTAATATACACCATCTAAACATGTAACACAAGTCTATAACTGAAAACACAAGGAGGATGATTAATGGAACAAGTACCGTGGCAGTAAACATAACTGCACTAAACCCATTCCTTTACATTAGTGTTATTACAAACATTCATGCAGATTTCTAACAATAGAAATACCAACAAGACCTTTTACGGGGACAAGCTGCAAAATAAACAATTTAACTAGCATTTTATCCTATGCTAGTTGAGTGTTATTCTCGATCTGGAATTTACTGGTAACAAAACTGCTTACCTGTTTAGAACTTATAAAAGAAGCATCACTTCACTGCATTAGCTGTAAGCTAAGTAAGCCCCGATCTCATCTAAGGTTCTTTCCTACTTGACATAAAACAGTAATAACACACTTAGCATCAGATTTAGATCTAGTTTTCTTTCCTGCCTTTTCAAACATAAACTGCTGAATTTAACATCTGTAACATGGTACTTTGAGATAAACAAATAAATTATATAGAACTAAAGATTTACAATGCTCAATTCTAATTACTGTTGTTTGAGTAACCCCTAGAAGTTATTGATTCATAGACAGTGACATCCTTGAACATTTTATGTTACAAGAAAAATTTAAAATTTTTATGAATTTTTGGGTTATTACAATATTTATACATCTCAAATGTCTTAATGTGCATTATTTGGGTTGACAAGTCGACCTCCAAATAAGTGCACCTTACATTCAATCAAAGAAGCAAACACATAGAACAAACATACATCAAATACATCCTAAAATATATGATAACCTTGGGAAGACAAGTACCCAAAGTGACAATGAATGCAATGTGAATAGGCCCATTAAGTAGTTGTTGGGTAATAAATATGCCGAAGGAGTATTTAGAAAAAATTAAAAATAGTAAGAGATAGTTGGCACTAGAATACTCACAAGAAAGTATAAATACATGAGTATTTATACATTACGTGATTAGAAGGGGCACAAAGAGCTTTAAGCGTGAGCGCTAATCTTGGGTAAAAAATGCCTTAATTTATGACCATTTGATTTGGAGAGGCATAATGACAATCTACAAATTCCTAAGAATATTTGTCCATTAAGAATTAAGAATTGATATTATATCAAACAAATGGCACAGTTGACACTAATATTCCATTTCATAATTGACATAGTTCAGATCAAGGGTTCCAATTTCTTCATATACTAATTATACATTAATATTAAAAACCATCATTTCAATTGTTGGAAGTAAATGAGTTGTAACATTTTAGCAATGTAAGTCTTCTATCAATTGTTGAAATAAAAGACAAATTACAATTCCATTATATATGGAGCAACATAATTTGAAGAACTCAATAATAATAAAATTTAATCTTTCGGAATTGCTATCCATATCTTGGGGCGACCGGTGAAAGGGGGTGAGGGGTTTCTTATGGACTCCCAAGGACATAAAGCAATAACTTTCTCTTAGGTCTAG
The DNA here is from genome assembly GCA_001517045.1 of Pseudotsuga menziesii. Lineage (NCBI taxonomy): Eukaryota > Viridiplantae > Streptophyta > Pinopsida > Pinales > Pinaceae > Pseudotsuga > Pseudotsuga menziesii. The sequence continues at coordinate 153,569 of LPNX010251903.1, read as the reverse complement.
GTAAAAACATCAATAATTGGGCCAAGTTATATTGGAATTGATTTGAGAGTTGCATGTATCCCAAATTATCATCATCAAAGGCTCTCTTTTAGCAATCAAACACTTTAGAAGAAGGTTTTGTAGATGATATTATGCTCTCTTCAGACTATATGATTGAATGTTATGGCATCTCAATCTTGTAATGATGCCATGTTATATCATGTGAAAAGAGAAATTAATTCCATCACTATGCTAATGAGGTGATGAAGCTCGACAAAGGCATCTTAGTTAAAAAAGGATTTTGGTTCGTAGGTACCTTCCTTAATTCATTATGTGGTATAAATGAGGGGGGACACCATTTTCATCACCAAGGAGAGACGCCATTTGTGTGAAGGTTTAACGGGTGATATGGAGGCCCAAGGTGTTACGACCATGAGCCTAGCGACACCTTCTTCATGCCCAAGAGGTTTCCCTGGGCGCCCATGTGGGTAAGATGGTTCAGTCGGAAGACTTGGCAAGGGGAACCTTGGCTAAGTGACAAAACGAAGAGGAGTGTACAAAACCAAGTAGGGGTGAACTCCCACAAACGAAGCCCCCGAAGCTTGGAAAGTCCAGGAGCGTGACACATTGGCACGTCAGCAATTAGCAGCACGATTGAGCCAGAGTGCTCATTGATGTAGAGTGACACCTTGGAGGAGCACGGAGAATGACACCCAGTGACAATGCATTCCTAGGAAGTGTGCCTAGCAACCATATGGGTCACGCGGGATTTTCCCTTATGGAAGCGCTCAGTCAAACGGATCATTGGACCAAGCGCCCGTAGAAGGTGTGCATGACACCATGACACAAAAGACTTGAAGTGCACGCTGAGGAGGACGTAGTGGAGGAGCACCCGACGCCTGACCAATGAAGCCACTAGCAAGAGCATGCATGAGGGAAGTGGACCAGTGAAAGAGTGTGTGTGTGGACCCTGAGCTAGCGTGTGCGCTAGGCGAGGGGGCGCGCCCACCTTTTGAGGTCGCACTCTCTCAAATGATGCTATAAAATGACTAAGGAAAATGAGAAGTCAAAAGACAGGAGGAGGCAAGCAAGTAAGCAAGGATGAAAGTCACTAAGCAGGAAGGATAACGAGCTAGTAGTATAGAAACACACAAAGAAACAAGGGTATTAACATATTAGTGTTGTAGCAATGAGAAGACGCAGTCTATGAGGGCACCTGGCTTGGGGCATGTTCTTAAACTCTTATCTTTGTAAGTTTGTACTAAGGCATGGTAGCTAGTTGTGGGCGCACTAGGAGCTTTGCCAGTTCGACAACTCCCCTCTTATGTAATCTTTGCTCTGTTTAATAAAAAGGTTCCTGGGCACTGCATGTTGGAAACCCCACCATATTTCTTGTGTTGTCTTTTGGTTAAGTGTTATGAACATTGACTAAGTGCATAAGAAAACGTGAACAAAATAAAGGTGGAAATAAAACCAAGTATAAAGACTTTCGCTAGAAAAGGCATAGTCCGTCGGCAAGCGCTTGAGTGGCCAAGCCATCAAGTCGCCTACTGAGTAGTGTCACGCACCCTGCTTGGTCACTTAAGCAAAGAGCGTTGGGCGAGGGCTATGACAGGTGGTATCAGATATGTTTTATCAGCTAAGTTGTTCTTGGAAAGTAGGTGGCGTCAAGAGCGTAGCAAGGTTGAGTTGATATCACTGTTGGCACAACAGTTGCACTAAAGAACAATTCAGAGGATGCGGTAAAATCATGGTTTCCACGAAGTGTAGAAGACGAGTCACCTTGAGCACAGAGTGCTAAGTGTGCACTCGATTGCAGGACATCGTAAGAAAGACGAGACTTAGAGTCGCATGCACTGAAGGAAGAGAGAGCTCCTTTGGAGACTCTCGCAGAGGTCGCTTCATGGAGCACCTCAAAACGCGTCACTAATAAGACGCATCATTAGTAGAGAACACACATCAGAGGTGTGCTTCCATTTGAAGAAGCGTTTTGTAGAGCGCCTTGACAAAGCGCTCAGAAGGCTCACGAAGAGTGCTCCATCACAACACATCAACCAGTGACACGCTCTGGAACAACATACAATGCGATAAGGGGAAGGGAATCCGCAGAAGAGCACCCGCAGTGCGCTTGCAGCAACATGCCCCAGACATAGCACCTCTGTAGAAGTTGTCATCCCGTTGAAATGAAGTGCGCTCCATGGTGAGAAGTGCCAGGCACGAAGGTGCACACCCAATAGCAGCATGCCCCGCAAAGAGAGCGAACGTCCATAAGGAGCATTCAGCAATCGATGACAATGCTCCGCAGAAGTGTGTGCTCAAAGGTGAGCGCCCACATAAATGTGTCCAGGAGGAGTGCCTGTGGTAGTACGTCCGAGGTAACAATGCTCATTGGCAAGTGATGCCTTGGAAGAACTGCGCTTAGAAGAGCGTCCGTAAGGGTAGCGTCAGTTGGTGCAAGCAAAAAGCACGTCTAGAAGTGAGTGCCCCTTCATAACGCACATGTTGAAACACGCTTCGGTAGTAATAACGAGTGACACACATGGTAGACAAAGCACTCAGGGACAACGCCAACCAAACGTGTCCGTAGAGGCGCGCGTCGCAGTAAAACACTTGGAGTGCACCAGAGAGCACGCGCTCCACAGGAGCGCTCAGTGAATGAGCACCAATTGGAAGTGCGCTTCTGCAAAAAAGATGAAAGCGCGATAAGGAGGAGCAACCTCAATAGGGATTCCGTGAAGGCGCGTTCACAACAACGTGCGGTGATAGAACGTAGAACGCCCGACAAGGTGGCTTCGTGCGCTAAGCCGATAATGTGCTTGGTAGAAGCGCTTCGGCAAGAGAAGTAACGCATCATAGAAGAGTGTGCGAAGTCCGCTTAGAGCAGCGCGCTCTACAGTTAGCGCCTACAGGAATCACACGTCAACAAGATGAAGAGCAGTACGCTCAATGAAGCATCGACAAACAGAAGAAGTGCCCAAAGAAGGTGCGCTCAAGTGCATTTTGGCCGAACAACCAGTGGACGGAGTGCTTGGTGCGCTAGGCAAGTTGGTAAGAACGGAGGTTTTGGCACACTCCGAAAGCTTACTCAGTAGCTTGACGAGTAAGATGACCAAGGCATACTAAGTCTTGGAAATGGGCAAAACAACTGATTTGATGCTCAACGAAGGTTTCTTGTGGAACGAAGTCAAGTCAAAGTGGTCGAGGATGTCAAAGGGAAAGAAGTACCTTTGGCAGAAGCAATGAGGGATTGTAGCAAACAAATGTCCAAGGGAGTTGCGAGACTTAGCCCGCATGACAAGCTGACTTTGGGAGAACTACGGAAATCTATTATTTTTGAAGGTGTAGAGTTGGTGGTGACTCTATTCAAGCTTGCGACAAGTCCTCAAGGAAACAAGGTGTAGCAGAAAATGAAAGTCAGAACAGAGAGCTTGCTTATCAAAGAGAAGGATGGCAACAAGACTCAATCACTCTTTAATAGGGAGTTGGATGAACATACTTCATGGGAAGCATTAGCAGCATTTGAGAAGGAAATGAGGCTTTCTCTTGACAAGTTGAAACATAATGGGTGGCAATGTCACTTTGATTTTGATCCAAGTTGAGGAGATGAATGAGGTGGCTCGTTTCCCGTGACGAAGGCAGTGATATCAAAGGCACCTTGCAAAAGGTTTCCTTAGAAAAATTTCAGTCAAATAGTGTGGAAGCACATAGCCAGGGGCACTTCAAACAAATTGTATAAATGAGCAGTTCAAACATAGCAGAAGTGGTTTTTCCAAGGATTGGGAGGTTGTGGAGTACACCGAAACACATCAGGAAACACAGTTCAGACATGACGAAGTTTGTTCCTTCGAGTTGGATAGAGAGTTGGATTAGCTACCCAACTAGTCTAACTTTAAGGGCATGCAGTGAATGGAGGTATTGACAGACTGACATAATACTGATTCAGTACGAGGTGGCAGGCACAACAGCTGAACCATGAAAGACTCTTAGAGACTCTTAGTTGCGATAGTCAGTTGCGAATCGTTTAGAAGCATCGGTCATGAGCATCAGTTGCAGCATGTTCTTAAGGATGGTAGTTACCTGGGAACATTGTCGAGGACGACAACAAGTTTATGTGGGGGAGGATGTTACAACCATGAGCCTAACGACACCTTCTTCACGCCCAAGAGGCTGACTTGGGCGCCTATGTGGGCAAGACGGTTTGATTGAAAGACTTGGCAAGGGGAACCTTGGCTAAGTGACAAAGCGAAGAGGAGCATGCGGACCAAGTAGGGGCGCGCTCCCACAAACGAAGCCCGCGAAGCTTGGTAAGTCCAAGAGCGTGATACCTTGGCACATCGGCGGTTGGAAGCACGCTCGAGCCCAAGCGCTTGTTGACGTAGAGTGACATCTTGTAGGAACACGAAGAATGATACCCAGTGACGATGCATTCCTAGGAAGTGTGCGCGACAACCATATGGGTCACGTAGGAGTTGCGCTTGTGGAAGCACTCAATCAGACGGATCGTTGGACCAAGCACCCATAGAAGGTGATAACACAAAAGAATTGAAGCGCACACTAAGGAGGATGCAGCAGAGGAGAGCCCAATGCTCGACCATCGAAGACACCAGCAAGAGCGCGCATGAGGGAAGCAGACCGGTGAAAGAGTGTGCGTGTGGAACCTGAGATAGTGTGTGTGCTAAGCGAGGGGGAGCACCCACCTTTTGAGGTCGCACTCTCTCAAGTGATGCTATAAAATGACTAAGGCAAATGAAAAGTCAAAAGACCGGAGGAGGCAAGCAAGTAAGCAAGGACGAAAGTTGCCAAGCAAGAAGGCTAGCGAGCTAGTGGCAGAGAGGCACACAGAGAAACAAGGGTTTTAACAGAGCAGTGTTGCAGCAGCGAGAAGACACAGCCTGTGAGGGCGCCCGACTTGGGGCCTGTTCTTAAACTCTTATCTTTGTACTGAGGCATGGCAGCTAGTTGTGCGCGCGTCAGGAGCTCTGCTGGTTCAACAACTCCCCTCTTATGTAATCTTTGCTTTAATTAATAAAAAACTTATGGGGCATTGCATGTTGGCAACCCCACCATATTTCATGTGTTGTATTTTGGTTCAGTGTTTTGAACATTGGCTAAGTGCATAAGATAACGTGAACAAGATAAAAGTGAAAATAAAACTAAGTATAAAGACTTCCGCTGGAAAAGGCGTAGTCTATTGGCAAGCGCTTGAGCGACCAAGCCATCAAGTCGCCTACTGGGTAGTGCCGCACACCCCGCTCGGTCTCGGAAGCAAAGAGCGCTGAGTGAGGGCTTTGACACAAGGCTCCTCACGTGTTATTGGATTCTTGTTAATCTCTTTAATTAGCTCCCTCGACTTGACTATTATGGCGACTCGTGTATTAATGCGCAGATAGGATTGTGTTTTTTCAAGGGATTCTTAGATGGGAGTCTCCTTCCAGTCAATACGGTTGTAGGAATTTTGGGATAGTGACAATGGAGGGTAGTTTGAATTGGTTAGTCACCACTAACCATTTTGGAGAGATAAGAGAGTTAAAATGAATGTGAGGCATATGCATGCTCAACTAGTGGATTTAAAAGAGTTAGTGGGGAGTATACAAGCACATATGACTCAACAAGACATCAAACATGAGGCCATGGAAGCTAATTCAAAACATAAGGAGAGAAGTTGGATAAGTTAATCAATGACTCAAAAACTCATTTCAACATCTTGTTGGGTTTGTCCAATGCAACACAATCTAGAAACCCCTAAGGGGCTTAAGATGGGTGAAAGAGGACCCAGTTCTACAACCAACACATGTGGTCATGGAGATAAGCACTCAGAACTAGACCTTAGAGGATCAATGTGTCGAAGATAACCATAGTGGCCACGTATTCTCTTGAACACCATTTCCCTTTCTATGCTTTACTCTTGCTCTCTGTTATTAAGCCAATATGTTTGGGCATATACAAGCAGTGAATTTGTAGTTACGGTTTTTGTTAGTCTTGATAAGTGATGGAAAACATTGTTATGAGGTCAAGCCTTGACTTTATGAACTTTTTGGGACAATTCCACTGTAACTATGATGAAAATTTTAGCTTTATTGCTTCAAGAGCAGTGAGGTGCTCTACAACCCAGTATGGGGGAGATGTTGTCATGTAACATAATGTAACATAACTAACGTAACATTACAAAAATAAAAATAACCAGCATAGACCCATCTTAAACCTGAATATATCAAGCACTAAGAGGGGTCCAATTTCTTGAGGTGTAATTTTTTTACATGTCCAAAAAAAAAATTACACCTCAAGAACTTTGATCCCTCTCGGTACTTGATTGCTTGATAAATCTAGGTTTAAGATCAATCGATATTGATCTCATACAAATTACCATATGTTTTGTTAATAAATAATATAAAATACAAATCTTTATAAAAAATATTCATTACTAAATAAAATATGCAAAATATTTTTATTTTCCCTTGGAAAAAACAACACAGTTTATTTTTATTGCATAATAAACCGAATTTTGCATAGGCCACTTAAGGCCTTTCCTCCACTGTTTAAAGAAACGAGTGACAACATAAGAGATAAAAGGTATCTCTTCCCATGCATTCATGCGAAAAAGAGTTCATATATGCTTATGAAACTATATGACTTGTCTAATTATCAATATCTCTGTAACATGAGACTCATAAACGTGAAATTGTTGATCCACCTGTAAACATGAGCTTTTACCCCTAGAATAGTCTTGGATCTAATTATGGCAAAGTATCATTCACCATTTCCAATTTGTGCCATGCGCCCACTCCTACTTGTAGCCCTTTCTTAGACAATTGATTTGCCATTATATTCCTCTCCCAGTAGACATGTACAAAGTTTATGACCTGAAAAAAATCTATCATCCTGCATATTTCTTCTTAAATGGGTAGAAGAAGGATATTTCTCGAAGGTCTCCTTTTGCTCAGGCAGTCAATGACTAATTTTGAGTCCCCAAAGATTTGCAACCTTTTAATATTTCTCTTAATAGCTAGATCCAAGGATAACTTGACAACCATTAATCCTACTTTGTTGTTAGCATTTTCTCCCAAATCTGCAACAAATTTTATCCAATGATTATCGCTAAGAAAAAGGATACCACTTCCCCCTCTTTGTGCTCGGTTACCGTAAGAATCCCCATCAAAATATAGTCAACAATCAATTCTATCTATTGTCTCCTAAACAATCCTCCTTTCATTGATCTTAGTTGCTACTTTAGAAAATTAACTGATAATTGCTAGACCTTTTGAAATAGACATGCTAAGATTTTTTTATTATAAAAAACAACTTTATCCCTAAATATCCATACCTCACATAAAAATGATTGATAAAACCTAGAAATTTATAAATTTTGGATTATTAGTCCAAGTCTCCAACACATTATGGAGATCCTGAAATGTTTATATTAGAACCTCTTTTCCACTCGAAATAGTAAATGCCCCAACTTGTTAATTACTTTTTCAATTTAAATATCAATTCCAATTATCTAAGAATATTTTTAGACAATATAATTATTGTTATAAAGTTTCACTTTACTCTTTGAGGACCGCTTGGGTCTTTATTAACTATTCCTTTTGGTTGACTTGTTTCGTAGTTTATTTGATGTTTTGGGTACTCTTTTGTTTGGGTGGTTGTACTTTTTTGGATTTCAAGCTCTGCCTTGGCGACTTGTTTATTCTTGATTCTGATTTCTTAACTTTTATCTTTTATCTACTTTGCTTTGATGTGGAACTACTTAATATTAATGAATAAGGTTTATGACTTGATATATACATATACTTTTGATAATAAAAATATAACTTTTTTTCTATAAAAAAATTTCACATTAATAAGGTAAAAAAGTAAAAAAAGGTAAAAGGTCATTAATAAGTGCGAAAGAAAAGTATGTGGGCGATGTTGCCCCTTATCAATGTTTGAAACCCAAGTTCCATGTGATTAATATTCCTTTTAATAAAGTGGAGAAGGGGATAATCTAGAGCCTTGGGAATATGCCTGTCTAGGATAAAGAACAAAAGTAGCATCTTTTTAAGCAACCTCTCAACTGACATCAAACAATAACTTTACACCTAATAGTAAACTATTAAGGGTTAATAAATATTTGCAAATCGTAGATTTGGCTTCCACCGACTAAAAGTAAGTTTTGATATAATGTTTTTTTAAATTCTTCGTGTAAGTTTGAAATTTATAAATATAATGAGTAATTAGTCAATATTAATTTTAACCTAGGCTTTTTAACAAGTGAATAATTTTGTTTTTAATTTTGTTGTGATAAATAAAAAAAATTATATATTTTGTTAAAGGTTTTATATCTTATAAATATAGATATAATTAATCAATTTTTTACTATATTTGAATGGTTTATTTAATATTTATTATATTAATAATATTTATAAAATGGTTTATTAATATTTATTATATTAATAATATTTATAAAATATGAATTATAGATTAATAACTTATACTACATTCAACAATAATATATACTTTAAAAAACTCTTTACATTTTATTTTTATATTAAACTAACTCAATTGAGTTATCATTCATTCCAAAAATATAACATTATATTCCTTTAAGAAAATAAATTCTGAAAAATTAACCTACCAATTTAAGTTCTTTCTCAAAATTTTGTTACAGTACAAGTAATCAAAGAGATTTTGTGATCTAAATAATGCTTGATTGTATCACTAAGCACCGATTCGATTCCTTTTTTTATTACATCAATATCTTTATCAATTTAATTATTAATTTATGATGCTTTTATATAAATAATAGCTATTATAGTAGTAACATATTTTCATAATAAAAAATGATTAACAATTCTAATTAAATTTTAAAACAATTAACATATTTTTGATTCAATGATAACATTGACCAAATTAACATATCGTGATTTAATGGTAACACTAACAAAATATTCTGGCATTTGAAAATGCACAAAGTTTCAAAACACATATTATATTATTAATTTTCTATCCTCTATTTTGATCTTTTTATATCTATTTGTTTTATTTAGTGATGTTTTTAAGATGTGTAATTTAACTTATAAAATATAAAATCAGAAAGTTTACTAAATTAAAGTTAAATATTATTTAATATATAAATTTTATTGTGTAGAAGATGTTCATTTTACAATTCAACAAGGAGATGTGTAACTCTTTCGTGCTCATTCTAGAAGTGACATATGTCTTTTAAAAAATATTATAAAAAATAATAAAATATTATAAAAAATAATATGTTAGCTCAAATTAGACTTAACACATTTACAACTACACAATATAAAACTACACAAATTAGATTAATTAAAATGCTTCCTCAACGTTTCCACTCTAGGCACTTGGTAGATCCTCTTTAAGATGGATCTATGCTGGTAATAATTGCATGGGATATATAAATTTTATAATAATTATATGGAAGAAATCTACTGTAATTTATACTTAAACAATTATTAATTTGAGTAGTAAGACATAATTAATTCAATGATTTATATATCGGATTTACATTTTAAACCGATATAAATCCATTTTAATTTGAGGTGCAAACCTTTTTTTATAATGCAAAATTTGGGAAAATGTTTGCAACCCAAAGGATTTGATCCCTCTAGGCTCTTAGTAGATCTAGAGTTAAGATGGATTTATGGTGGTAATAATAATTCACTCTTAAACTTATGGTAGAAGTGTACTAAATTAATGTAAGAGTTGTCTAAATATTCTACATTTTTGTTTTTATCAACCATTTTTATTAGAATATAGTTATAAAATGTTTGGTCAAATTGTTGCTTTACATTGTTTAAATTTCATTTCACGCAAAATGATTAAAAAAATAACCGAAAAAATGATCACAATCATAAAACATTATACTACTCAAATTGATGTATAATACTTTTTATTTAAGAATAAGGGATCCCAAACACATGATAGAATCCTAAAACCTCAAATAAAGTCATACTTTGTAGATGTTGTAAAAAAATGCTAATATGCCACATGGAACCCATATCAACACAATTTTTTGTTTGTTAGTTTTTCTGTGACTTGTGGGACCCAAGCTATCAAAATCACCCGAGGATCACACTCGGTCTTGGCCACACCAACCCTTAGCATGATTGGTTTTTTTAAGTGTCTCTCAACTACCTTATGGGTTCAAACTCATGTCACCATATAAAACAAAGCGAGTCAACACAAAACTTTACCTTCTCAAAATAAATAAATAAAAATTAACTAATTAAAAAATGAATTTAACAATATACCATTGTGTCATTTATTTTAAATAGAAAACATCAAGTAAAACCCATTTTATAGCTTAAAATAGATTGAAAAATATTTGCACGCATAAGTGTTTATATCTTAGAATTTGGGGTGGACTAGTGCCTATGATTTTCCTATATTGTATGAGGATGAGACACGTGGTGTACTATTCAGATATATTTCATGGTAGCTCTTCCAAATTCGAAATAAATAATTATAAAAACTATATATAAAAAATAATTGGTAGTTATTCTTGGATAACTGGTAGTTATGCTTGGATAATTGGTAGTTAATGCATGAATAACTTGTAACTGATGGATATCAGAGAATTTGTGCAACTATGCATGAAGAACAAGTAATTTGTTGGTGGCACTTAATTTGTGACCTAGAGGTGTTCACCAACCACAAGTTAAGTGGTTGCGCTAGTTATTTATATCCGTGAATACACACTCTCTAATTTAATAAGAAAAACCTAAACCCTTTCTATTGCACAATTTCAATATTAAATAAATAGTATTTTCCATATCCCTAAAATAAATACCCTCTAACTTGATATGAAAAGTTTAAACCCTTATCTGCACTAGCACAACCACTTAACTTGTGGTTGGTGGACACCAATAGGTCACAAGTTAAGTGCCACAAATAAGTTACCTGTTCTCCATGTGCATTAACTATGGGTTATTCAAGCATTAACTATCACTTATCCATGCATAGCTACTAGATATTTATTTTATTTTATTTTTATTACACCGATAGTGTGATGTCTAGATTGATTCTTTTGGGATTGTTCCAAATTTAAAATAAACAATTATTAAAAAAAGAATATAAAAATAACCGGTAGCGAATGCATAAATAACTGGTATTTGATGCTTGGATATTGAGTGACATGCAACCATTTAGCTCGAGGGAGGCAACGAATAACTTGCTCATGACACTTAACTTGTGGCCTATCGGTGTTCACCTACCAAAAGTTGAGTGATTGTGCTAGTAATTGTTTATTTTGAATTTGGAACTACAACCATAAAATCAATCTAGATAGTATACTTGTCTTATTCTGGTGCAATCTAAGAAAAACATTGGCGCTGCCCACCCCAAATTCTAAGATATAAACATCTATCAGTGTAATAAATATTGGTAAGGTGTATACTAGCACAACCTCAAGTAAAGTGGTCGATGATAGGTGTAGTGAGCCACTTAGTTGGGTGAAAATGAGTGACTATTAAACAAAGACTAAACATTAAACTAATTACCAAATCGTTATAGTTATCCATTTATGGTATAAAATAAACATTAAAATAGTTAATTTAAATATAAAACAAATATTATTTAATTAAAAAAACATAACCTCTTTCTTTAACTACAACTCAAATAAACCTTATTTAAATCTTAATCAAGGCCATAAATATACTATATTTAAAATAAATTGGAAAATTTCTTTTTTTCTTAAAACTGTTCCAAATTAAAAATTCATAAAGTTTTTTTTTTTTTTTCAGTCGAAAAAAAAGACATTCCTTGGTATTCATTGAATCAAAGGAATTTTTTACATCTTCATGATATGCAGACATACATACTGCATAGTACAACAATAGTGATATCAATCCAAATACATGGGCAGCATACAACCAAGACAGACCCATCCAAACAAATAAGAAAGATACAAGATAAAATACTTACATACTGCACAGTCCAGCAATAGTGATATCAGTCCAATACATGGACAGCACACTGCAAAGACAGACCCATCCTGACCACTACAATACAAGATACAAAGCAAAATGCCCACAGTATATCATACTCATAGCACTTTGTGTTCACTACAATATGAACCTCTCATAGGAAGGCTACAAAATGATATTCGTGGTTTGGCCTCCCCCCCAAAACCACGAATATTCATAGATAAAAACTTCAAGGGGAAGTGGGGCCTACAGGAGTACAAGCTCTAAGTATCAAGGGGGGGGGTAGGCGAAGAAGTGGAGAGTCGGGCTGCCTGCTTAATACGAGTTGTGACAGGAGTATAGGAGATAGTATCCCCTGTATCCATCCGTTGGCCCCTCTTGGACTTCCTGATGGTCACATCCTTAAATTTGATAGAGTCCAACGGTAATGTGGAGGGAGATAAGGGAGTCTTGTCCGTGTAAATAGAAAGAGTTGTGAGAAGAGAAGGATCCTGAAAAACCGGTGCTTCAGGCGGACAGGACGAGGGTCGAGAAGGAGTAGTTTCCGGGAGGGTTGCATGAGAAGGAGGGGTAGTCAGGTCAGCAGAAATCTGAGGGAGATCTGGGTAGTGTTCCAGGGTAAGGGGAGGGGGTCCGCTGACAACAGCGCAGTTTAAGTTTCCCGCCGGGGTAATAAAGGAATTTTTCGCAACTGCTTCCAAGTCTTCGATGTACATTTGTTGACCTTTCGAGATAAGGTCAGTGGAGTCCTCTAGTACATCGGCACACCGGATACTGGAATCAGGTACAGAAGGTATCAATGAGGGCTCCAAGGGAACAGTAGGCAGGGGACTAGAGTAAGGGGAGGTTGTGACCTCAGGTTCAGTTGAAACCTCCAGAGTGGCTGAAGGCAAGAGATCAGAGTCAGGGCAAAGCAAATCTAAGACATGTGCATGTATAAAACCCTTCTTAATAGGCTGACCAAAGCAGATGTTAGGACAAGAATTCCTGAGGTGACCAGTTTCATGACAGAGAAAGCACCTGAAAGGCATGTTCAAATAGTCTAATCTCTGAGTAATGATATCTTCCCCACACACAATCTCAATTTCTGGAATAAGTCCCTTGGTAATATCCCCCTCAACCAGTATTTTAGCAGTTCTTTTATCATAAATAAGGTTAAAATCCTTCTCCAATGCAACAAATCTACCAAGTAGATTTGCCAGGTTAATGAGTACATCCTTATTCCAGAGCAGAAAGGGCAATGCAGGTAGTAAGACCCAGATATGTCAGACAGCCACCCTCTCCGTTAAAGGGTCAAATCCCGAGTGCCACTTTTTCAGAATAACAGAACCCTCATGTACCGACCAAAGATTTTCCAGAATGAGTGAAGCATCCGACTCCTTCAAGAATACAAATACCAACCAATTGTTTGCCAGTAGGCTGATCGAGGGAACATAGTGTATAATGGGCTTCCAATGTTGGGTTGCCCAGACCACCCAACCCTCTTTAGTTAAAGTGGTATATTCCAATTTGTCAATCAACGCCCGCTGACAGAGGCTCTCCACCCTGTCCATAAATATGTCAATACCCAGAGTGAAACGGGGCCTATGTGCACAAGCCTTAAGTGCCTTTGCCTTACGCCGAGAAGCATGGTTAATTCGACCCCTCCCAGGGTAGGTGGATTGGCTCCCCATAGGCGGTCCTCCCATGAGTAGGGAACCAAAGTCCCAAGGGACCCCCAAGACCTGACAAGTAATGAAATACCAGCCCTAAGTGTAAACAGGCCGACAGAGTAGTCCCCTTCCAGATACTCGCCCAAGGAGACAGCCAAATACACCCCAATACCACACTCTTCAGGTAAAATAGAATACAATAAAATACAGATAGTAAACCAGCACCACATACAGGAGTCACCCACCTCAATATCCCAGCAAATATAAACTTAAATTACCAATCCCCACCACATGAACACCAACAGATGTACCCAGAGAAAGCGGTTAAAAAAAAAATACCCAATGCACAAAAATACAGATGTTAACTTGTTCAGAAAGCCAACAGTCAATAGAATATGTAATACAGAGAAGGCAGAAATAAAGACAAAACTCCAAACCCCACCACATAAACCCCCAACAGTCAACAGAATAACAAATTACATAACAGCTGCAAATAAATAGACATATTCCCACTTTTTAATGGTTGGTACTAACCCTCCAGAGAGGGTGAACTCCATAAATCAAGCAATGTAAATCAACCTATAATACCTCAGCCATCACAGCCACAAATGAACCCCCGATGACTGTACAGGATATAAATCTACACAACATACATGAAGACCCCACCAAATACCACAGATATATGTATATAAAATCCAAACCCCACCACAACCCAAACAGTAACAGATACACAACAGAACCAGAGAATACCAAGAAATTTAAGATGAGAGTTGGCAGCCTCAATATAATTGGATAGAGCTACCCGGTGTCATGACAGCCTGACCGCATATCAGTAAGCCGCCAAACGGGTAGCAGCAGCAATCCTAAGGTGCATCCACACACCAGTCCACGAGGTACACTGTTCAAATGGTAACCGCCACTCTATCCAATCCTCCACGCAGGCTAGCAGACCCCCGGCATATCCCACCGTACCCAGATAACCCCGCCACAACAGCTCATGCAATCATAACCCCCACAGAAGTCACCGTTCCAAGAGTAAACCGGCCACAATACTAGCAATACCTAGATACCTTTCAGCATTCCGCCTCCAGAAAGGGTTCAACACTGACGATCGTAGCAGATAAAACAATAATAGTTTAGGCACCCAAATCACACATGTCAGCTGCATCCGGTTCCACCACCCTCACCAGTCTCCCGAAAACCCTTTAAGTCCAACAAAAAGTTTATAGAAACATCTTCAAACTCTTTGTAAATGGAGTGAACTATAAATTTGAAACTTTAATTCCTATCAATATAGATTCATTTAAGTTTGGATTTATTAAATAAATACTATCATGGTATCACATAAATTTTTTAGTCTTAATTTTTGCACCGAGAGGCGCTCTACAGCCCAGTATGGGGTAGATCTTGTAATGTTACGTAACGTTGTAACGTTACGTAACGTTGTAAACGTAACGTTACATAATGTTATGTCGGCTATAAAAAAAAATAGAACATAATGTTATGTCGGCTATAAAAAAAAACACAATATGGGGGAGTTGTTGTAATGTTTTTACTTAACAAAATAATAAAAAATGTTGGCCTTGCACATGGTTTTAAAACCATAAACCATGTGGTTTTAAAACCATAAACCATGTGCATGGTTTTAAAACCACGTGCACATAGTTTGCACATGGTTTTAAAACTATGCACATACATAATAAATGTCGGCCAGAAAAAAACCTAATATGGGGGAGATGTTGTAATCTTCCTAACTAACAAAACAATAAAAAAGTAAAAATTTAATTATCCGTAAAAAACTATGGGTGAGGAAAAAAACACAATATGGGGAAGATGTTGTAACGTTTTTACTTGACAAAATAATAAAAAAAGTTGGCCTTGCACATGGTTTTAAACAAACCATGTGCATGGTTTTAAAACCATGTATGAGGAAATATTGTAATGTTACTTCATAACAAAATAAAAAATATTATATGTGGGCCATAAATAATATTAAATATTAATAATAAAATATTATATGTGGACCTTAAATAAAAATATGTCTTTTGGTTTGAATCAAATCAATGGATACCTACAAAGAGATTTGATCCCTCTTGGCGCTTGATAGAGCCTAGGATTTGGATCTACGCTGGTTTTAATAAATCGAGATTTAAGATGGATATTATAGTCTACACAATTTTTTTAATAATCGAGATTTAAGATGGATATCATAGTCTACACAATTTTTTTAATTACTTTTTATTTTTCATTAGTTATGAGTTTACATGAGAACAATACCGTTACGACATCAAACATCTTTTCATATTGGTTGTAAACATCTTGTTTTTTTTTTTCACACAGAAAAAACAGTTTTAACTTTTATAAAACTGTGTCTTAAATATGACACCATCTAGATTACAACTTTCATCACTATCAAAGACAGAAGTCTAGTCAGTCATACACATCATCAAACTGACATTAGTCTAAAATAACAAAATTCTATTTAGTCATATCCATACAACTAATAACTAGTGCATATTGCCATTTCCATCTTTTAAAAAACGAAGAAATCCTATATATCAAAATAAATAAAACTGGTAACTCTCAGAGAAGTTCTATCATTCCAGAGTCTGTCATGAAGCCCTCGGTATATTTCTGCCAGTGTATCACTTTAGAGCCCAAGCCAATAGCCTTTTTTGAGAGGTCATCCGCTAAAACATTGAATTCCTCGTAAACGTGCTGAAAACTGAGAAAACTGAAGAGTCTAAAGAGGTCTTTTGTTTTGCGCAGCCAATGCTCCAGATCTATAGAGTGGATGTCGTGTTTTCCCAAGGCCCAATCGATAATGACTTGAGTCTTGTCTTATATGAGAGTCGAGACATTTTTGTGAATGGAAAAATATAGGAGCCCCCACAGAGCCAGTAGCTCGGATATGGTATTCGTGCCAAGTCCTACATCCATCAGAAGTCTATAAGACTGAGAACTATCCATAGAAATCACCATCCCTGCCCCGCAAGCTCCCCCATTAGTTGCTCCATCAAAATAACCAACAGGCCCATCACTCAGATCTGAAGGAGGATGAGACTATTTGACTAATACCGAGGTAGTAAAAATCAGCGGCATGTATGGAGAGGAGCAAACTTTTGAGATTATCTATTGCTGAGATATCGGCTCTTCCTGAAAAATGTTGCCATTGCGAGCCTTCCAAGTCTCCCAAAGGAACAAGCAAGGAACCGCTAGAGATATCTCAGACCGCTTTTGCCATTGTTCCATATTCGTGGCAATGGTGGGGAGCTCCCAATGCCACAGACCCCTGAGCCGAATACACAAATCTTGACCAATCTGTCTAAAGAAAATACAACTCCCGAAAATGTGATCGATCGATTCCATAGCCAAGTGACAGTAGATACATCTACTAAGGCATGAGAAACCTCAATGCTAAAGGGAATCCCAGGTGAGAATTTTAGAATTGATAGCAAGCCAACATAAATATTTGATCTTACCCACAATCTTAAGCTTCCACAAAGCAGAATGCCACCATTGACAATCAGGCGCCTCAATGGAATTGAGGGACACCAGATCGACTTTAACCTCCCCCGATCTTTTATTTTCCTTCCAAATGATACGGCCCGACTCCGAAGATAAAGATATCCTAGACTCGAAAAGACCATCTACATAAAGATCCCATTCAGTGGCCAAAGCCCCTGATAGACCCAAGTCCGCAGAAGACTGCTAGCAAGAAAGAGCACCTTCAATAGGAATGAAAACCTGTTTAAGTAAGAACAAGTTTTAATCATGAAGCCTAGCCAGCCGTGGAGTAGATAGGTTAGTATGTTGCATTCCCAAGATCGGGTCCCTTCTAATATATATAAGGTTGCCACGACCCACTATCCACCTAAGATTGGGCAAAATAATGTTTAAAGTGGAGAGGAGGCTGCGCCAAATCAATGAAACATTGTCTGATTTGAAATTTTCCCTGCAAAGCCATATATCCAATGGCACTCTTGCCATATATTTAGATTTTATTACAGAGCCCCACGTGCCCGAGTGATTCATTGCCCTCCACATACTTTTAGCGCACAAAGAAATATTAAAGTGCTTCAAATCTTTAATGCCCCATCTTCCCCAGATTTTCGGTCGCGACAGCGCTTTCCAACTGGCTAAATGGAACTTTTTGCAACACAACACCCTCGTCCAAAGGAACTGAAACATAAGACTTTGAAAGTCTTGAATGATCAGAGCCGGACGAATAAAAAGGGACATCCAGTAAACTGGGAGGGACTGGAGAACATATGTAATCAACGTAACCCTTCCTCCCAATGAAAGCCACCGTGGAATCCACCTATTAACACGATGCTAAAACTTTCTACGTAACCAAGACCAATTGCAGTAACCACCATCATAAATCATTTTAAAATGGCTCTATCAAATACCTAGGATCCAATTTATCGAGGTGTTAATGTTTTTTTCAATACAATTTAATTTTTTCCGTGATTAAGATGAAGTCAATGTAATTAATTCTTTTTTAAGTTGACATAATTTGTATTTTTCTACAAAGAGAAAAAACGAGGCGCTTTACAGTGTAATATGGGGGAGATGGTGTAACTTTAAACTACGAACATCAATATTTGTCTATAAAATAAAGAATTATATTTACAAATCAATGATCAATTAAAAAAACCTACACCTCAAAAAATTGAATATTTTAAATATTTGATAAATCCAAATTCAAAATAAATTTTGGCCCTTTTATGTTATGTTATAATGTCACACAACATTAACAACTCTCTCAGAATCAACTATAAAACACCTCAATCCTTTCTTTACACTAAATATCAAAATTTCTATTAAATTTTTAACCAAAACCTTCCTTAAAAAACATGCTTTAAATAATTTTTATGCTAGAACATGAATCAATGTTATGTTTTTTTTTTCAATCGAAAAAACTATTCCTTGGTATTCATTGAATCAAAGAACCTTTTACATCTTCAGTCATTACAGAAATGCCCCATGGGTACAAAAAATAGCAGGTGATAATCTCCAATCCAACATACGTACGTCATAATCAAAACAGAAAACCGCAGAAATACAAAGATACCCAAAGCACCTGGAAATCACTACAAAATATCAATGTTATGTTGTAACATGAATATGATGTTTTGGAATAAACTAAGTATCATTCCACACATACACCTAAACGAATTCGAACATTAAACGTATTGTATCCACATGTTTTTCTTAATACGATAAATATAGAGCATAGAAAAATGTAAAATTAAAGAATATAAAACGGAAAAGTAATTAAATTATGGAAAACTGCAGTTACTTCTTATACGCTGCATGCGATTAGGTACGGGAACATAATATTTAATAAAGGAAGAAGCACATACACTCGGATTCGAAGAAACACATAAAGCACTGCCAGTGGTCGGATTACGTGCCACGTTATCGATCCGTTGCCAATGTTTACGATCCGACGGTCAACAGGGCTTCTAGGGCCTTCGCTGTAATCGCATGCATGAGAGAGGGTTTCGGGGTCATCTGTTCGCCGTTAAGATTGAGGTTCTCCGTCACTTGCCGTCAAGTTTGCTGTCAATCTCCGTCCCCCAGGCCCTGGTTTGAGTAATGGCGGCGAGCTAGCCAAGAAGAAGTGGAAGCCCAAGAGTAGGAGCGGAGCGTTTCAGAGTGGAGCGAGCGAGCTTCCTTCCTAAGGCGTTTTGTGCGGTTAAGACAGAAATTTGGCGCAGACTCAAGTAAGAACCCCTTGGAACGGCCTTATTTTGTAAATTTTGAAGCGTTTGTTGCTGTTTCATCTTTCAATGGAAAAAAAATAGAGTAGTTATGTTTAAAGTTGTGTAAGAATTGCTTGGAACAGCTTTATTTTATAAAATAGGGAGCAGTTTTTGCTGCTTCCTTTATTTTATGGAAAAATACACTGATTGTTGTTGTATAAATTTGGTGCAGATTCATGGAAGAGTCGATTGAAACGGTTTTTTCATCGAAAATTGAAGTATCTGCCCTCTGAGGCTGGAATCTCCAATTCTAATGGACTCGAACCGTGGAAAAGCCTGTGCTTGTTTAGTATGGCTTCAGGATGAAGTGATTTAGGTAGGAAAACCAGTTTATTTTCTGAGCCGGTGGATTTGAACTCGTTGTGGAGGCTTGAATCGTAATAAAGATGGAAAAAGCATGGGAAAAGGCAGTCGAGGCTGCCAGAGGCGGGCAGAACCCTTCAGAAATCGTTTCTTTAACCCTGGATGGCGCTTTCAAAGGTACGCCGTGCAGGCTGCCTCCGGCGGCTTTGTTTGAGCAATTTCCACGGCTCCAGATACTGTCTTTAGCCAGCGCTGGCCTGACTTCTCTGGAAGGGTTTCCATGCTTGCCTCATTTAAAGCGTCTCGTTCTCAGCGACAACAGGATCTCGGCTGGCCTCGAGCATCTGGTGCAAGCGGGGCTTAAATCCCTGGAGGATCTGGATTTGTCTAACAATAGAATACAGGTATTGGAGGATCTTGTTCCGTTGTCGCAGTTTAACCTTGTGTCCTTGGACCTGTACGAGTGCCCTGTGACGCGGCTGCCAGAGTACAGAGCGAGGGTTTTTGATATCATCAAATCCCTGGTGTTTCTGGACAAGACGGATGCAGAAGGCGGTGAGAGACTCGAATCAGACGACGAAGGGGAAGAAGTGGATTCGGAAGATGAAGAAGCGGAGGATGTTGATAATTACACCAGCGAGGATAAGGTCAACGGGGTTCGATCTCTGAACCCGTCGGCTGAGCAGGATGAGGACGACTTTGAGCAGGAGGATGAAGAAGACGAGCTTGACGTGGAGGAAGATGACGAGTATCAAGATGGGGTTACCATTAATGGACACGGGGCAGCGCCTGGTCACATGGCTGCCAATGCTGCCGGCAATAGCTCGGATGATGATGAGGTTGATGATGAAGACGAGTGCGAAAACGCTGAGGTCCAGGATTTGGACGATGATGGAGACGAAGAAAGCGATGAGGTTGTTGCTGAGGCAGACGATGACGATGCGGGTGCTGCAGAAGATGATGAGGATGATGGTGGAACTGAACATGCAAGTAGTGCTCCTGGAGAGCTTGATGTCCAGGATGACGATGATAATGCAGACGACGAGGATGGCGAGCTCGGGGACGAAGAAGAAGATGATGAAGGAGTCGAGAACGATGCCGAGGACGACGGCGAAGATGAGGTAAGGCCTTTTGGTTTGTCATATGGTTTACAGAGCTGATATATTCATTAGGGTTTTGTTTTCTCAGATGTGTGTTGAATGTGCAGAAGATATTCTGAGTGCAGAGATCTTTGTATTGTGATTTTAAGATTGCATCAGTTTTTTATCATTCGAGTGCTTATGTTTTGTCACATGGCCATGTTCTCTGGCATGCTGCTATTTGCCCGGAATCTTGAATATGTGTAATCAGGGTCTTTGGGTCTGTTTGTTGTGCATGTTGTAGGGACCTTACATTATTTATAATTACCTTTGACTTTCCCAAGAAGCTACCAGCAGTAGTTTGCCTGGTAGCATGTATCACTATTGCTCGAATTGCCCAAAAATATTAGCATCTTCAAAGTGATGTCACATGGGCAAAACCTTGTTACTCGTTTGATGTTACTTGGAAACCCGTATTTCATTCCGTCCCCAGGAGGTTCGATTCTCATTCTTGTTCTTTATGCAGGATGTGTGACCCCCCGAAATCTTCTAGCTTTGCTTCTGCTAAAATAGCTCCTTTTGGCATCCCTTGTTACTCTTCTGTGAAGATTGAGGTGGCGGGTTAATGTATCTTATCCCCTGAAACCCTTTAGTCCACATTATGGTTTCTTTAGCATTCGTTCTGCTTTTCCTGTTTTGATAAACTTAGTTCCCCATGGCATCCTCTGTTACTCGTCTTGGCAAAGTAAATATCAGCAGTAATGTAATTTTTGGGTCTGTGATTGAGGTTGTGTGAAATTTGCTTGATGTATTATATAATCTTGCAGTGAAGACAGTAGCACCGTTTTCGTGAAGTGGTGCTGGCGATTATTAAGTTGTGATAGATTGTTTCTAACCTCTTTACACTTTACATCTGTGCTTTGTCTTTTCAGCAGGAAGAAGACTACGGCACAGAGTACTTAGTACAGCCTATTGGCAAGCCGGAAGACGAGGATGGTGGTAGTGATTTTGAACCGGTTGAAGATGGTGCTGAAGATGAGGATATTGACGAGGATGAAGATGATGACACTTTTGTTGCTGGTAACCCTGCTGGAAACCAGAAGAGGAGTAGGGATGAAATAGATAGTGATTCAGAGGATGAAGAAAGAAATCCCAAGCGGCGGTAGATTGGAATTAATATGGCTCATAGTTGCTAGGTTTATCTTGTTCTTCTTCTTTGACTATTTTAGTTGGTAGGTATTTTCGAGTGATAAAGCAACATGCAATGTTTTAGGATCATAGTTTACTGTTGGAAGGTGAGAGGGCTGGGGAGGCTATTCATCTTGGGTAGTTTCCCCAGCCCGAAATGATATTGTATTCTTGATCTGTAACACTCTGTACAAATAGATTGAGATGAGGAAAAAATGGACGATGATATTTTAAGCATTTCTTTTTATTCTAGATTTTCGGAGTTGATTGTAAACTATGATGAAACTGGCTTCCAAGGCTGTTGAGGCTGTCATATACCTTTTGGTGCATGATGTATTGTAAACTAGTAATTTATCTCATTGAAACCTAATGACAGTGACCAGTGTATGGTGCTGTATGTTGTGGGTCTGCTGAATTACAGAGTTTCTGAGCGTAAAAGGAAACTCTACCCCTTGCATCTCATAGCTGTGTATTTTGTCTTTATATTATGTCTACCATCAAATATCGACTTCATCCTTTTATATCAAAGCCGTGATGTAATTTTTGTTAGATTTGACGTCTCTCTTAAGCTTTAGTGATCCCAGGGTGATGGGCAATTGTTTAATCTTATATCCATGTTTGTATAATAATATTCTTGTGATCTTTATGTGGGTTGGATTATGGATGGGTTTTACAAATTGTTTCTTGTTCCACTTAGTTCCAGTAAGAGTCCTATTCAATGTTTTAGCATATCAGCGTTCAGGAGCCTAGTCTAGGGATTCTCTAGTTCCGAAGAAAATAAGTTTTCAATTAGGTCTTGAGTTTTAATTTTCTGGTATTTTGTGTTGTTTATTGCATCAACATGCTTGAGATGGCTTCTTTAAGAAATTGTTCGAGTCTTGAACTGGCTTCATTTCTTCTGCAACTTTCTTAAACACACCACTTGCCCTGCTTGGTCACCCAATGTTTAATTTTTGAGTGTGTCTCTCTCTCTCTCTATATATATATTAAATTCTAACTATATTTGGGTTAGTTATATATGGTTGCCTATTTCAAAGGCTTGCATTACTGTGAGAAACAAACGTATTAAAGGGTTTACCTATTTTTAGGTCAGGGTGAACTATATTTTAGATAATTAGTTTTATTTGTATACTGTGGTTTTGTTGAGACTTCCTTTGATATGTACTGCTCTTGTGAATTAGTGGAGCTGTTTAAGGGCAGCATTTGATTCTATGAATTCTATCATTACGGTCCCCAGTGACTTGAAACATTTGTCTCATGTCTAGATCAATTGTAAGGGTTTGTTGGGAGCCTTGTTTATCAGCCACAGACACCTGTCTTTTGGGTTTATGCTGAAATAAATTTACAAAGGGGGTGAACATATTTGCATGTCTCCAAACAGTTAGGGTAAACCCCTCTTCCATTTTTGTTTGGGATGATGCTTATTTGTTTTCCAGAGGCATTTCATTTTTTGAATTTCAAAAGAATATATTTTTTTTCTTTTCGAAGTAACACAATCAATCATATTTGCAATGATGATTGATTTCTTCGATTGGCCTGTTCAAGAAATGACTTGTCTTAGTAGATGTGGGATAAAGTAACTCATATTGGTCTCTTTGCTTTCCTTTTTTTATTTGGCAAAATATGTTTCCAATTTGGTAGGAACTATGATGAAAGTTCAAATTTCAATTCCATTGTTGAGAAATTTGTCTCTATGGATTTTGGTCAATTTTAAGATAACCTAAATCATCCAAGATTTTTGAAAAATTTAAAAAAATGTTAAAACTTTGCCTCACCAAATGGTCTGCAAGGGTTTGCACATGGAGCATAAAAGCCCGCTCTGAGCCCACTTTTAGTGGGCTTGGAGGTAATCATGAAGGCTCTGCTGCAAAGTGTGGTGCAGCTATCGCTGGGGGAAAGCTCTCTGACAAACAGTTGAGAAGGTACGCTGGATAAGACAGAAATATGCTGAAAACGTTTGATTTTCATTTACATTTTAAATAAAACGGCGGAAAACATGTGTTCATGCAAATCCTTCGCCAGGAAAGTTCAGTACCTCAGCTCGCTCTTTCAAACTTCATGTGCGTGGAACCCGGTTTTAGCTGCATTGACGTCATCTGAATGTGATTTTCGGAGAGACTCCTCTTAATTCATATGCGAAGTCTATGTGATATCTTGTTTACGAAGTGTATGGCATCTATTTTTAGGAGTAGGAAGATTTTGGAGAGTGGATATCTATTTTGGGAAGTAGGAAGAATGGAAGAGGTTGGAGACTGGAGCTGGGAAGATTGAAAGAGACAAAGGGACTGGAGCATAGATAACTTTTCGGGAAGTATGAAAAATGGAAGAAGCTGGAGACTAGAGCATTTTATTTATGTAGTTGGGTAAGGGTTGATATGTTTGCTGGAGATTCCGCGAAGTTGTTAACCCAGTCAACGTTTCGAGCCATCTATCTGTGGCTCTTCGTCAGGACCAAGTGGTCCTGAAGAAGAGCCACAGATAGATGGCTCGAAACGTTAACCGGGTTAACAACAATTTCCTGAAGAAGAGCCACAGATAGATGGCTCGAAGTGGTCCTGACGAAGAGCCACAGATAGATGGCTCGAAACGTTAACCGGGTTAACAACAATTTCCTGAAGAAGAGCCACAGATAGATGGTTCGAAACGTTAACTGGGTTAACAACATTGCAGAATCTCCAGCAAACATATGAAACTTGCACTGTGAAATCTCAGCTTCAAATAGTAAGGGTTGTTGGGGCTTATTTATGTTGTTAGCTGGTTGTTGGTAGGTCTTAAAATTTCAATTACTTGTGGTCCTATTTAATAGGACCAACCTGGCCTTGTTTTCAGTGCGATTTTAACGGTGCACTGTGCAGCTTTCTATTCCTTTTGGGCAAGGTATTAATATGTGATTGCTACTCTTCTTTAAAGTGAAGCCAATCAATAGACACTACAATTAAAGGCTTTCAATTCCTGGTAAAGACATGTCTGTAGGAACTTGTCTAGTATTTTATATAGAGTTTTATTCTATTTATCTACTTCGCACATATTTAACTGGAAAAAAATACTGGAGAAAGTTACAGTTTATAAGTGCACTACAAACAAGACACTATAGAAGACACTATGGGAGTTGGACTGTTTTTGGATTGTCTGTCAAGTAAAGTAATTGTGATGGTGCGAGGGCTAGAAATATGCTTCAAGCCTGTGAAAAAAAAAAGCAATATGCATACAGGCTGTGAAAAAAAAAGCTATTTGCATCCAGCAACAGTACATTCAATGGTATTGTTGTTGGGATCTAGATTTTTAGATAGATTTTTTTATTTCAGTAGCAACAGTATTAAATATATTGCTATTGGGTTCATATTAAGAATAAAACTCAAAATTTAGGATTTAAGATTCACAATTTGAACACCACATCATTTCTTCCTTCTCGGGAAAGTATATTCCTGAATTTTTGCCCCCTAAAGGTGAAGGCGAGTGAGACTGCACCGTGGGATGTGAGAACGGTGCACACACGAGAACTTTTTGCCCCCTCAAGGAAAAGGTGAGTGAGACTACACCGTGGGATGTGAGGACGGTGCACCCACGAGAACTTTGTGGTGTGGATAAGTATTGATATCTTCTCTATTTTTATGTGAATAACAAATATGATGCACTGTAAGATTGGTTTGAACAGAGAGATTTTGTGGGAGATAAAAAAGAGTTAATATAAATTTAATCTATAATTACTTTTAATATAAATTTCACCATTGCAATTTACGCGCTGGAAAAGTAGTTTCAAATGATCAATGGTGCAAAATGCAACATTTTGCCCAAGGCGAGGGCTACCTTCTAAATTTTAGTTGACCCCTAATACTTAGAACTGAACGGATCTCTCTTGAAATTCAGGTTTCAAAATATTGATTTCGACTATGCTTAAACAGTTGCTTGCAAGGAGAAGAGAAACGAAGCACAATTCGATGAATTTAATGTAAATATCGCCTTTTCCCAGGGGAATGATTTTAGCTCAAGTCCTGCCGAGGTTCCTAATAAGCAGTATGAAGGTCTCAGAGCCTTGTTAATTCGGTTTGTAAACTGCGACAGGAATTTCTTTTGAACTATTAAAATATATTTTTGGAGTATATTTCTTTATTTTAGTACATTCCATACTCGATATGTTAAAAGCGTTTATGTTATTGGTTGCCTGCGTTTATGTTATTTGGTTGCCTGCGTTGGCCAAAACTGATAAAGAAGACTTTTAGTTGTATACACATTTTTAAGATGTATAAACTTTATGTATATTCACTTAAAAAAAATGTTCAACTACACTTGTCAGCATAGTAATTTTAAAAACATTGTCATACAAGATTCAGAAATTGTTCACAAATTTGGACATTGGAAAAAACAGATTGCTATCTTTTGTAGAGAATGTTTAAAAGGTTTAACAAGTATAAATCTACAAAGTTTGAAGGAGATACTTTAATTCAGAGTTACTTTGCAAAACCTACGTGAGATTAATGAAAAACCTAATTGCTGTGAGTTTCCTATGGTTTTGCTAAAGAAGGATGAGACTCCTGGTTCATACCAATCATGTTCACATCTCCAGGCAGATGATGAACATGGTCTTTGTTAAAATCACCCAGGAGTTGAATTTATCGACACTATGCAATTTGAGGTAGTGAACTAAGAATTCCTAGCCAGATATGAAGCCATATGGTACAATATGGTACAATATAATGCCCGTAGCATCCACAGACTGTATTTGTCTCTTTTGTTGTAACAAAGTTTCCTTTAAAACTGCATATGCAATATTGTGAATTTCCTTGAGCATGAATTTTACCTGTAGTAGAGAACATGATATCTGCTTTTTAAGGTAATTTTGTCTTTGAAAGACGGGAAGGATGGATGTGTAGGATTTCACAAAAAAGGCAACGCTCAGAATAGATATGACCTTTTCCATACTATCTAGTCTCCAGAGAAACCAATAATACATGTTTCATTTTAATCGTTTTGCACCTTCAAGCCACGTTAAGACCCACCACTTGAAACCCCACACTAATCCAATATCAGAAAAGGCAGAGGAAAAAGCTAAAACTGTGCAAACTGTGCAATTATGCTTAGAATCACTATAACTCATATATGGTTACAATATATGGTTAGAGAGAAGTGGAGGGGTATGTTGAGAAGAAATAAAAAGCCATATATGGTTACAATACGTCCCAAATCCCAACTGAAAGCGAGGCTCTTGATTTAGCAGGGGTCCAAGCAAAAACAGTGGCTGTCCCATTAAATTTCACCACTATCCCACCCATGCCATGAGAAAGATCAGTTGAGGATGCCAGCCCTCCATTGAAATTGAAATGTGTGATGGTACAAGGATTATGATGACCTCTGATATTCGTTCATGCATATTAATTATCTTTCTCCTTGCCATGAATGGTGAATGGCATGTAAATCTTTGAATATTTCATTTATACATTACGGAATTAGAAAATGATAGCTTCTCTTTTGTCTTTGGAACTCAACTTTCTAGTAAGACATGGAAATACTGTGTAGATTCAAAGCTATTGAATTCCCTTTGAATTGTCACGAGCCTAGCAAGTTTCCATGAAATGGAGTGGGGCTTGAGCATGAGTCTTATAGCTATTGCCAAGTCTCCAATGACAATTAGTTTCTTAGTAGAGAGAGTGTCACCATGATGGTTGGTTGCTCTGCTCAATGGCCATTGGATCACCCTTGCATCTACAACCCCAATGATATTCAAATTTTAGCAATGTATGTTCATAATCATTATGTTAGAAAGGACAACTATGAAATGAAAAGTTATATTTAAATTAATGGAGTAATATTGGATGACCCTTGCATCTACAACCCCTATTATATTCAAATTGCAATTTTAGCAGTGTATGTTCATAATCATTATGTTAGAAAGGACAACTATGAAATGCAAGTTATATTTAAATTAATGGAGTAATATTGGATGACCCTTGCATCTACAACCCCTATTATATTCAAATTTTAGCAAGGTATGTTCATAATCATTACGTTAGAAAGGACAACCACGAAATGAAATTTTTATTTAAATTAATGGAGTAAATTATTACTGATTAATTGGGAGACCCTAAAATGAAGTTTTATTTAAATAAGTATATTTTACTGATGATTTAAGTGAAACTGTTCATATAAATGTAAATCTATTTTTGATTGTAAATGTGAAACTGTTTTTGATTGGTCAAAAGTTTGTTTTTATTGGATGCAAGGAAGTAAAGTAATGGTGCAAAACCTGGTAGGAGTGGAAGTTTGCACTTTTATAGAGCATCAAGAAATCATTTTAGGTGACGTTTTTTTTAAAAGTAATCTATGATCTGTCAACTTGCATTCACAGATAAATAGCAAAAATTACTCTAAACCTTGTTATGATGAGTCTTTAGACCTTTAAAGAAAAAGCTTTTAAACCTTTAAAGAAATAAAAACTTGAAAACTTTAATTATTATGACATATATTGTCGTAAATCTCAAGTGGGTATTTTGAACTTGAAAATTAATTGGTAGGTACATTTACTCATCACCGAAATTTCAATTTTCCGAAATACAAAAATGTGGTTGGGTTTAGAATATGTTCGAAGTGATTTTGGCAAAAATGTATCGTTGTTATGGCAGCTTAGCAGGACACAGAAGTGATTAGGATTTAAAGGAAATTCCATGCGATTTTAATGATTGTCAAAGATATCCTTGTCTCAGATGCCGAAGCGAAATTGCTTGCCAACTGTCCTTGAAAAGATTACAAACATTGTCGTTTAAAAAACAAAAAGTTATTGATAACAAGTATTTAATAATTCAAGTTATTATAAACAAAAATTTAAAATAAATAAAATTCAAAACCCATTGACCCTTTCTCAATCTCGTTCCGATACAGTTGCCTGAAGTGACATTCCATCACCTCACCTCTTGCTTGATGGGCAGCCTTGGGACCCAAGACCCTTTTCATGTTTTGATGCTTGTTAAAGGTGCGGTGCTGTTTTGTTGGTGGGATAATTTAGACTTATGTGTAAAGTGCTAAATACTTTACTCATATATATATATATATATATTATTTATTTATTTATTTATTTATTTATTGAGAGGTTCATGCTAAATACTTTACTCATATTTGATTTCTTTGTTTCCAAAACATTGTGCTCACCACACATGGTGTGTAAGTGGGAATGTATGGATAATCGAAATTGAGTAAAAATGAGTAGAGATGTTGTGTTTGGCTTTTGTGTGAATGATAACAAAATGAATAATATATAATATAAGAATTGTGTTATGCTCTATCGTTCATGGGTAAGATTGGTTTAGCTATAGTCTTAATCTAATTGTGTATGTTGGGTGTCTTTGAAAATTATTTTGGACCATAATGGCACAATTGAATGCAAGTGTTGGATTACAAATACATTACTTTCACGTACATCATTGAGAAGGATTGATCGAGTAAATATTCATTGAAATTGCTAGCCTCCTCTCCTAAAAAAATGCCACTACAAATGGTTAGTTGGGAAAGAGGACAACAATAAAAATGGGAACATCAAGCTTACTTCCTTTGTCATGCCACTAGTAGTTATGGATAAGGGGAAATAACAGATTAATAACAAAGAAAGAGAATTAGTTCTTTGTAAATAATTGCATTGTGAAAGATAGTTCATGTTGTTGCTTGACAACTTTTTTTAAAAACTAGATCGGTATGAATTTTATAAAAATAATAAGGGCTGGGATTAATCCAAATCAGCCATTATTACAATCAATTTTCAGTCTCTTAGAAGACCTCTTAACAGTCTTGGTCAAATTTCCTTCGGTCTACGGATTGGGTGCTCAATGGGTGGCTTCTTCATTTACCCTCAGGGCTCCTCGAGTCAGTGAGCAGCCCTCATTTGCCTTTACATCAGCTTCCTTGTTCAGCCCACACAAAATATGAAACAAAAGATGCGAAGACAAGTCGTGCATCACTGATCTCAGCCTTTGTAAGACTTTGTTGAGTAACGGATCATTGAACAAGGCATTTTAGGATAGAGTCTTTATCAGGATTTCCGAGTTTCCGAAGACTTGAATGTCTTTGATCCCTTTCTCTTGTGCAATATGGCAAGCTTTTAATAGGGCTAGTATTTCTGCATGATTATTGGCTTTATGAGAAAGTCCTCAACTGAAGCTATCAACTCTTTTGCCATCCGCAGAGTAAATCACCCCGCTAGCTCTTGCCCACCCTGGGTTGCCTTTGGAGGCACTATCAAAGAAGATTGAAGCTTTCCCCTGTGTCCTCCACCAAATATGAAAGTCTGATTTCAGATCTCTTAGTCGCCATTTTGGGGTTATGCTTGGCCGGTTCGGTTCCTTATTCCTATCTCTGAAGGTGTAAGTGCCTAGCCATTTTTTTCTTTTGGGAGAAATGAATGCCCTTTCTTAAAAGATTGGACTCCAACCGTTTCAATGAGAAAGACTTTGGCTTTTGCAGCAACCTTAAGTGGTTGTTGCTGAACATTGTTAAAGATGTTATCATTTCTGGCCAGCCAGATGCTCCAACACACATATTTGGGAATAGCTTCCCAAATTCCGCTCCATGCAGACTTACCTTGAATTGGGTGAGGATATCTCATTTTCCAAGTGGAAAATAATGCTATCATCGAGATATTCTTCGGAGCTGGGACATTGAGGCCAAGAAGAGTGAGAGACCACACTTATTGTGCGAAATTACAGTCCACGAACAAGTGGTCGTTGGTTTTTGATTCTCTGCAACACAATATGCATATGTGGGGTCCAATAATGCCTCATTTTACCAGATTTTCTCGGCTTAATGCCTTTATGTTCATTAGTATCCAAAAGAAAAAATTTACCTTTGGTAGGCTGCCATAATCCCAGACACGTTTCCACAGTTCTGTTGCAACACCTTGGTTTTAACCCCATGGTATTGAATTGCAAATGATGTAAATATTGTAACAAATCGTGCTGTGGAGCTCAAGGCAAAGGTCTCACCATGAATTTAGTGTCTTATGTATCGGCGATTAAAATCAATGCCGGTGGTTTATGTGCTAGGCAGGCACAATATGTTGAGACACCATGCAAAATGCTAATTATTAAAATACCATGACTAGCTATGCGCTGCAACATTTAAGAGATGGGGGCATGATTTCACAAGGAATAGGGAGGGGGATTAATTAAACCCTTGAGCCTTTAGGAAAAGCCATGTCTAAGGGGAAAACCCATAAAATGGTTCATATACCCTTTTTGTCTTTTCTGCCCAGTCAGCCAAAAGCGTTTTCTTGTCTTCTTGGGCAAGTAAGAGCCCATGCTTGGGTTACATTACCCATCCCTCATGCACGTGGGCCTCACTCATGCATTTGGAGGGGAAAACTCTTGGTCATTGTGACCTTTCGCGTGGGAGAGGAGGAGGCACAGGGACGACCGCATTCCTCATGCAAGAAGGAGGTAGCAATTCCTTAGGAAGGAGGAGGTAGCAACTCCGGGGGGAGGGGGGGGGGTAGCAATTTCCTCACGCACATAAGCATGGAGTTTGGCCGCATGCAGTCACATTCTGTTTTCTCGCTCGATTTGGTCAGTGCGTGGAATTCCTTCACGATTGGGGGGCTATCTCCTTCATTTTCCTACGCAGGCTAGGAAATCGTTTTGTTTCCCCACGATTTTGTTGCTGTGAGTGTGTGATGCCTTCAGGCATCCACACTCTTCTCTTCTCGATGTCTTTGGAGCCGCCGTGTGTTCCTCGGTCACGTTTTTTGTGATTCCTGTGTTGTTTTCCCATGGTTGGGAAGTGTTTTGTGACTATCCAGCGGTTGGGATCTTTGCTGGGGTTTTTGGGTTGACCGTCAGTGAGGAAATTCGTTGTTGTGGTTGCACAACGAATGGGATGGAATTCCCACGAATTCTGAGTACTGTTGAGTTCGTTTTGGCCACGTTAGGGCCATAAACGAACTATGGAAATCAACTTGCTATTAAGGGCTATTTGCACCTATCTTGGCACCTCGTTTTGTTGTCAGGACTGTTTTTCCTTAACCCAGAGTCATGTATTTTACTGTGTATGCCTCTGCTGTTTTGGTTTGAATTGTATGCAAGACTAGGAGTGGAAGAGACATAGAATGCGCTTGATAAACTTGGTGTGGAACTTCACAATAAGATGAGAGTGGTTGGTGAACCTGCTCCGCACATCCTGAATAGCACTCGAAGGGAAGGGGTAGCCCGAGGGACTGTGGAACAGAGAATGGGACACTTCCTTGTGTTGGGTGTGTAGGCCATGGGGTTGTTGAGCCAGATAGAGCTTGTGAAGATGCCCTTAGCTCTGTGGATGAGCTCAATAGCTTAGTAGTTCTTCCTGTCCATTACCTTAGAAGCTTGACAAATTCAACTTGAAGGATGGCTTGGCTGTTTAGCCTGATAAACGCATCTGTTGGCTTGGCTGTGTCTTGTTGTGTTTGGCAATGTGTAATATTTGTCTGGACAACCTAATAAACCCAGCTGTTAGTTGGCTTGGCTAGTCCTTTATGTAAATGCTGGCTTGGTTGTTTAGCCTGATAAACCCAGCAGTGTATTTACTTGTTAGTTGGCTTGGCTGTTAGCCTGATAAACCCAATAGTATATTACCCTGTTTGTGTAAGCCTGATAAACCCAACTAGAAGGATGGCTTGGCTGGTAGCCTGATAAACCCATCTGTTGGCTTGGCTGTGACTGGTATAAACTTTGGCTGTGCCTGTGTAAGCTTGTGAAACCCAACTGTGTGTTGGCTTGACTGTGGAAGTATGGTTTGGGCTATGTGTGAGCCTATGGTTGTTCCCTAGATCCTTATGGAATCATGCCCATGTCGGGGTTGGTAGTGTTGCTGAGAGATTGATGAGCGCATTGGCCTATGGTTGGGTGGAACGTTGCAGAGACGTAGCTAGTTGCACGCCAACTTCTTTAAAGATAAGTACTCTTGTCCATTTTATATCTGCAATTGTATATTTGCTTATGAATGATTGTGAACATGAAGGATGCTTGAGGGAATGTTTCTGTTTCTGCTGTATATTCATGCATATGTGTATAATATTCTAAATCCTTGTATGGATGTTTGCTTCAGCTATATAATTTAATAGTCATGCATTTATGTATGTTTTAATCCAATGCATGTTTATGCCTTATGCTAATGGGGCTATTTAGCCCATTTGACAACAGTATGTTGGTCGCGTCCTCTCCATCGTCGATATGAGGGGCAATTACGTGACATTTGTTGGGAGACCCATTGCTTTCTTTTTTTGCTGAGAACAAAAACCTTGGGCTGCTGTGTATGATCCTGTTTTACCCCATCCCCAACGGTTTTTCTCTTGCAGGTGGATTGGAGCCAAATAGGAGAGCGCATTCAGGAACTGCGATTTTTGTTTTCAACGTGCTCAAGCATGCATGGAAGCACCCAGTTGTACCATCCCCCATTTTCATCCTAGCTTGAAATGTGAGCTAGCGTGGAGACCCCGCGCAACTTTTGCCAATCTCGAATGCCATTGATCCCCTCCACGGTTTCTAGTGGAGGCTTCTCCATAATCCTATCCTTCCACAACAACGTATTATTGTCGATGCAAGGAATTATGAAAAGACTTTTTTTGAAGAAATCGTGGCTCCTCTTACATAAATTCCACGTAACAGTTTCGTTTTGAAAATTGTCTTCATGGAGATTGCGGAGGGGCTCTCCTTTCATGTACGTTAATCTCAAAATTCTACTAACCGGATGTTTGCTGTTTGTGTGTAAATTTCACAATATTTTTCCTCCACGTGCCAGGTTTGCTAATCCCGAATCTGAAGTCCTCCTTTAGCCAGAGGAAGCTTGACAATGTCCCACTTAACAAGGTGGAATTTCTTATGGTTTCCTTTACCTCCTTGCCATAAGAAGTCTCAGATTAACTTAGAGAACTGATCCATAATTGTTTTTTGTGCTAGAAGAAAAGAAGCTTGGTAAACTAGCAGAGAGGAGAGCACAATGTTTACTAGCGTAAGCTTGCCATCGTTGGTGAGCCATTGGCCTCCCAATGCCCTAATTTTTGATCTTAGCTTGTTTAGCATGTCATCCCAAAATGAAGCTCTGTTTGGACCCAAGGTAAGGGGAAGCCCAAGATACTTAATTTTATCCCAACTGGCATAGCCCGAGAAGCCCAGGCAGTTTGCAATTCGTTGTATGCCATTCTGGTCTGTGTTCCATCCATATGGCACAACGCTCTTTCTTTTATTGATGAGTGCTCCAGTTATACTGCACAAGTCTTGGAGAAATCCACTGAAGGTTTTGGCTATCTTTATGGAAGCTCCCCCCAGGAGCAGAGAGTCATCAACAAAGAGTGCATGATTTATAGGCTCTATGCATTTTACTATCCTTATGCCTAAGACAGTCCCAACCTTCTTCTCTGCAGCTAACTTTCTGATCAATGCATCCACCATTAAAATGTACAAAAAAGGAGAGAGGGGGCAACCTTTCCTGATTCCCCTCGTGGCCTGGAAATAATTGGTTGGTCTGCCATTTACCAGTGGAGCTATCCATGGTTTTGTAATGCAAGCTTTGATCAAATTGATAAAATTAGAGTTGAAACCGAAAGAGTGGAGAACTTTGAAAATGAATGAGTGCTTTACCCTGTCAAATGCATTCGCAATGTCAAGCTAAATTATCATTCCTTGCTCCTTTCGGGGGTAGCTCGAATGAATGGCTTCTTGAACCTGGATCACATTGTCTATGATGTGTCTCCCTTTGACGAAGCCTCCCTGGCTGGGAGAGATGAGTTTCCCAAGGAGAGGTTTGATTCTATTTGCCAGTAATTTTGTCAGTATCTTATAGGATGAGTTGCAAAGGGAGATTGGTTTGAATCTTTCAAAGGTGCTCAGGTTCACTTCTTTGGGGACCAGCGCAAGAAAGGTGGAGTTAGTGCTTCCACCCACCTTGGATTTTTGCTGAAAAGCTTTTGCCATTCTTAGGAAATCCAATTTAATGATATCCGAGCATTGTCGATAAAAGTGAATTGAGAAGCCATCCGACCCTGGGGCCTTGTCAGGTTCCATAGCCCATATTATATTGCATATTTCTTCTTCTGTAAATTGCTTTGAGAGAGATGAATTATCATCCTTGCTAATAAGGAGGGGAATGTGGGAAATAAAATCTGTGGAGGCATCCTCGTTTCCTTCATTGTTATCTTTGAACAAAATTTGATAATGAGATTCGACTGCAAGCTTGATTTGGTCATGACCTTTGTGCAGGGTCCCATTTGATGTGGTGATTTAAGAGATATGATTTTTGGACATCCTGACTCTACACTGTCTATGAAAGTAGGGTGTGTTACGATCTCCTGCTTTTAGCCACAAACTTCGATATTTCAGCCTCAAGAACTCTTCTTCTTGGCGAAAGAGAGAACCGATTTTGCTTGGGCTGCCTGCTCTTCTTCCAAATCTACTCTGGTAATGTCTTTCTTTTCAAAATCTACTAGAAGATTTTCAAGAATCTGGGTAGTGTCCTTTCTATGACTAGTTGGAGTCTTGATGGGCTTCTTGATCCATTCTTTCAGAGCTGCCTTCGTGGCTTTTAATTTCTGCTCTCACACAAAGGAGGGGGACCCTCTCACTGGAATAGACCAACCTGAGATTACTTTTTCCTTGAGCCCTTCCTTTTCGATCCATAGAGGGCTGAATCTGAAGGGTATGGGCCCCAGGTTCTCTTTTTCTTCCAGTAGAAGCAGGATGGGTTTGTGGTTTGAAGTCAGCTCATTAGAGGAAATTTGAGGTCTAAAATGGGCCTCCTAAGGAAATTAATAAAATAATAGTTAAAATAATAAAATAATAGTTAAAATATCAAAATAATAGTTATTAATTTTGGAGGAAGAATGAAAAAACCTACTTTTTTTGTTCGTATTTTCAACATATCTCCCTGTGTTTGTACTCAAATTCTGAGCGGGAGAGCTCGTTGGATGCAGAATTTAACATCATCATGTTTTTTCAGGTATTTCTTGTTTTTGGGGTAGCGAGGTATGTCAAAAGTATGCAGTGTGGGTACTTGTTGGATGCAGAATTAAATTCCACATCCAACAAGCTCTCTTGTTCGGAATTTGAGTAAAAACACAGGGAGATATGTCGAAAATACGAACAAAAAAAGTAGTTTTCTTTTATGACAAATATGTCAATTCAACCATTATGGATGACTCATTTTATTGAAATTCTAACTCACAAAATTTATTGTTGGCACGTTTTCTTATAAGGCCCATTTTAGACCCCAAATTTCCTCTAATTTGGGAGAGTTCTAGAGGAGATCACCCTCTGATCAAGCAGTGAACTTTGTACCAAGAAGCGGTCCAGATGGGTAACTATCTGGTCTGTCCCAACTCTATTGTTTCTCCAAGTAAACAAACCTCGATTTGGATTGATACCTAGTAGATCCCACTGTTGCATGAGGTCCTCAACCAGGGGGAGCATTTGATCCTTGCTGTTGTTCCCTCCCCTCTTTTATTTAGGATAAAAAATCAAATTTAGATCTCCTGCGATTATTATGTTTCGAGGGGTGTAGATTTCTATGAAATATGCCAGAGTTAGCCAACAATATTTCTTTTCTTTCTGAATGACAGGGCCATACAAATTGAAGAGAGAAAGGGTGAGCTTACTTGTTTTATGACGGAGCTCAGTGTAGATCCAATGCTTAGTTTCAAGGGAGATTTCAAGAGTAAACTCCTCATCTGCCCACAACGTGCTAGACCCCCAGAGGTGCCTCTAGCACTGATGGCCTTCCCTACCTTTTTCTTCCACTTTTTACTACTGATATGAAGGAGGGAATCCACTTCAATATTAGTCTCTTAGAGGATGATGATCTCGGGGGTTTCTATTTTCAGAAGGTCTTTTACTGCTTCGGCTTTTACAGGATTCCCTAGTCCTCTGCAATTCCAAGAGACCAGCCGCATTATTTGCTGAGATTGGGGTGGGTTGAACCTCCCTTGGGAGGTCTTATTCTGGTGTTTCTCCCCATTGTCATTTCGATTGTAGCTTGGCTGCCCTGCATTTTTTGCTTCTTCCTCTTGGCCTTCCCTGTGAGATTTCCTCCCCGCTTTTTTAGATGGCCTCTCGAAGGACTCATCCTTTGATGACCCTGAGGATTCCAGAGGTTTTTTCCTTGCTACCTTAGTGTAGGAAGGCGAGGAGAACATCCCAACTGAGATCCCAACTGGGGTGCGTCTGCCACTTCCTTCTCAGCTGTTGGGGGAGGGGGTTGTTGCTCGTTCTCCTCCGTAACTGTTTCAGTGTTGTCTTCGGATACCCTTAGTGATTCAAAGGGGTTTTCCTCTGCTTCTGTCCTTGGTTGATCTTTTCTTCCTTTCTCTTGTTCTTACCTTACTTTTGGCACATCAAATCCCATTGACATTTCTTTCCCATTTTTCCTACTATTTGTCCTTGCCGAGGCAGATTTCTGTGCCTAGGTCCATTGATCTTTGTTTTTCCCTGCCTCTTCTTCAGCCTTCTTCTTGCAGTATCTCGCGAAGTGTCCGCGGTCATGGCAATACCTGCATTTGAAGGGGATTTGCTCGTAGTCCAACTCTTGGATGTGTGACCAATCTGAGACTGTTAAGTTGATTGCTTCTGGTAGCCCTAATTCCAAATCCACCTCCACACCGATTCTCGCACAAGAGTACTGGTCCTTTTTCTCCACGCGATCTATGTATTTCCCAAGGGTGTTGCCAATGGTTTCCAGAGTCTTCGGGTTCTAGCAGTGCATTGGTAAATGGGGAAGGTGCACCCACATTGGGAAAATCGACGACACAACTTGCATTGGGTCGAAATCTGGGGTCCATTTATTCCAATATAAACCCCCGGGACCCATGAAGTAGGGTCCGTTCCTAAATACAAGGTTTCAGTCCTCTTCTTCTTCGAACACGAATACGAAGAATCCCTTGCCTACAGAGTAGCTTCTGATGCCAGCTTTTACTAACAATCCCCAATTCCTCTGCACCCATGCATCTGTTGCCTTGGGAGAGGGCCACAAGCCTTTTAATTGTCCAATGAGACCCTGATCTGATAGATTCAGAGCCGATCTGCACGTTTCTTCAGTTGGAAGGGCGACCGTAGGAACTATCCATATTTTTCACGAATTTTTGCTGTGTCTCATTCAGTTTACGTTTGCCGCAGCTTGCTATGAGTTTTCGGAAAGCCACCAGCTCTGGTGGATTATACGTAGAGCCTTCAGGGCCCCCACCTGAGCCGATGGAGCCAGGGGACGCAGCAGTAGGAGGCTGCTGCTAGGCCAACGCTGTGCAGGGGCGATCAACCCAAGGAGGTCGTGTGAGCTCAGCCAGGCGAGCCAACGAAAAAAAAGGATCTTATATGATGACACCCGTTACATGACAACTTTGAATCTCGTATATAAAAGGCATAAATGATAAGATGCAAATAAAATAATATATAGAATTTTTTATTTATTTATAGAATTATAAAATTCAACAATGTAAACCAAGTCATTAGTTTAATTGGTTGTTATCAATGTTGTTGGGATATTTTACTAGTTCTTTATCAACAAATACTTAATTCAAATCCATACTAAACTACATTATTAAATTTACTAATATCAAAATATTATCAAATTCATTTTGTTTTTAAATACAATACTATTCAACTTGGGCTTTAATTGCACCTATCAATAAGTATTATTATCACTTATTTAACTCCTAAATACAAAAATATTCACTTTATCTTCTA
Source organism: Pseudotsuga menziesii (assembly GCA_001517045.1). Taxonomy (NCBI): domain Eukaryota; kingdom Viridiplantae; phylum Streptophyta; class Pinopsida; order Pinales; family Pinaceae; genus Pseudotsuga; species Pseudotsuga menziesii. The sequence continues at coordinate 114,991 of LPNX010251903.1, read as the reverse complement.
AGAACATTCACTTTTGTCATGATTTTTTTTTTTTTATGTAAACCAATAAGATTATTATTCTTTTTACCCTAAGTTTTGATTTAAAAAATTATAAAACATTTTTCTTCATCAATCAAATGTATAATGTTATTTTTCTCCATCTATTAATGAATTCTTATTGCAATTTAACCTCATATCGAGGTGTGTTAATATTTCTATGAGCTTCAACTTAAGTTTGAAGTAAAGATTGTATAACCCATTAAAATTGTAAAATATGAAGTGAATTAATGATAGAAACACTTAACATTTTTATAGAATTCAAATGGAAAACTTGTGTATCAAATTTCTGTACTTGATGTACATTTTGCACTTCAATGTTGAGTCCATTTCTAGGAGAAATAACATTTGTTTTTACATTTTTTTGTGTGCTCCGAGTCTATTGGTCACCTTAGTTTCAATGAAATTTGTACCTTGGCTATATGTGCCATGACCTCTTTGATAGTTTATATATGGCCTTTTCTGCAATTGTCGTGACCTTGTTCTACACTGCCTTCATTACACTTGCAATCCTTATGCATTCCTTCTATTTTCTCCTCCATGAAATTCCACTGTCTACTTATGCTGACGATGGGCTTGACAACCTTCAATCATTGCTCTTTGAATCCATTGCATTACCATTGAAAAAGTCTATCTTGTGTGCTTCTATTGGTTGGTATTTATTTCTAGGTGTGGAATGACACTTCTCTCACTAGCTGCCTTATTCTTCCAGGAATTAGCAAAGTTGAACAAGATAAATATTTGCACCTTCCTTCCTATGGTTGTAGTGCAGTTTCCTATTGCTTGAAGCACAACTCAAAAGCAAGTACCCAAAACGTCAAGATTGAACCTACGTAGTGGCTCTAGTGAACTATCCACTAAACTCGAAGGTGTATATGCAACGCTGAGTGATAGTAGGATGTCATTCCTTTACTCCTGTTTGTTGTCACACACTCTTAGATCCTCATGGCGTAGAATTCCTGTGACTTGCTACCTGGTTAGAATGTCACTTGTAAAGATAATGTTGGGGAAAATACTAGATATAATGAAATCTAGTGACTTACCTTTGTTACCGTGAACTTCATTGTGGGCATGTTGACCCTCATTTTGTTCTCGTGTTAGTTTTAGTGGGGGATTTGATAGTTCCTAACTAGAAAGTGGCTCTCCCTAACGAGAGGATTAATGGGTTGCCATAATCCACCGATGACGATTCTTCTAGTTTACACTCCAATCATGGAGTATCAATAAAAACTCGGCATGAGAACTGAAATGCTCACAATATGAGAACCTTTAATTAGTGAGAGATACAAATGTTCTCAATGACAAGGGAAAATATAGTGTTGCAATGGGACCAAAGGGGTTTGTTGGACACCTTCAAGTCAGGTAAGGGGAACACACACAACTAAGTGTATGAGAAGATATGACCTATGATAAATAAACAATCTCCTAAAAAAGCTTCATAATAGTATGTATATTAATTAAAACTTGATTTGTTAAAGTATCTCATAAATATTCTTTTTTTGAATTGATATGTAGGTCTAGGTCTTTGCTTTGATTCAATCGTTTGGATACAATTCTATCCCTTCAAATAATTGTTTGTTGGATAAACGTTGTCTCTACCTTTAATATTATTTAATCAACTCCCTTCCAAATATCCACCCAAATTGAGTTCAATCACATTGAACATCTCCACTGTATAATTAATTGGTAACTGATCATTTTTGTCTTGCAAATTACATAATGGCTATTTTCATTTCCTTATCCATTCCCACAGATCAATTCATATAACTAACCAACCGAGGAAAAGGCTAATAAAACGACTTTACTCATTGTCAATAACTATCGACATGGTCCATTAGAATTCTCCTTGTTAAATTTTTAAAATTCATCCAAATTAACTCTTTAGGAATTGGAATTTACCTCGTGAAAAAGATAATATTAATCTTTGAATTCTTATTCTTTGTAGATCATTTTAATCCAAATGTCCATGAATCGGTTTTGAATATTCCTATGCTTTATGGACCATTTTTAATTGAAATGTTAATAAAAGGGGCTGAATTCTTCACCACTTTCAACCCAGATTTCAATAAATGACTAATGTCTTGAAAATATTTGCATGTTATGTTTCCATACTCCAAAAGTTAGATAACCATTTCATTACTTCACATTCAATGATTAACATATTTGGAATGCTTTTTCTCACATTTAGCTCTACACAATTTGCACATGATAAGAGTCTTCTTTCTAGTATTTTCTTCCCCGACGTTATTATATTTTATATACTTATGTTATTATCATATTCAAAGCTATTACTTGATTTTCATTGTGACTTTCTCTTTCCAAAGATGAATGGTTAGATGTGTAGTGTAATCAAAATAGGATTCAAAGATGTTAGAATGTGTAATATGATTTAATAGTTATATGTTTTGCACATGATAAGAATCTTCTTCCTTGCTATTATAATATTTTATATACTTCAAAGTCATTAGTGGATTTTCATTGTGACTTCTCTTTCTAAAGGCGAATGGTTAGATTGCGTAGTGTAATCAAAATAGGATTTAAAACTATTAGAATGTGTAATATTATTTAATAGTTATATGTGTGCAGTCGATTTATATTAATCCAATAAATAGTGTTTTATTATAGTTTTAATAGACATGTAAAATTAGTAGGTGTGGGATAATGGGTATTCATATTGTCCTTTTTATTGAGTGAAAATTGTCCTTAGTTTTATGAGGAACTATATCTGAAGTTAGAATTCCATCCTCATTGTTCATAACTTTGCTAATAGAACTTTTTTTCCAAAGGTTTCGACCCATTTGTCGTGTTTCCAAAAGAGTACACAAAAGTTGGAACTTTGCTTGGACGAAAAATCCACCCTCACCATAAATAAGGCGATTTGAATAGCCCATGTTAAACACCCTCTTAGTATGGCCCTATTTTTTTCCTAAGTGTATGGAATAGGGAAGAATGGAAAAGGTTGGAGACTGGAGCATACATAAAAATATGAACCATAACCTTAACATGCATAAGAATATGAACCTTAACGACTGCACTACAAATAAGAAACTTTGTTCACTTTATCTTTTTTTGCCAAATTTCTCGTGATTTGTTCCTAGTCATCTCTAATTTAAAATACAACCCATTGAATAAGGAAAATGGAATAGAATTGTGGTGGCATCGCTTGAAACTATTGACCTCATCAGCGAATCAACAATTTGGTTAGGATAGCTAAAATTTTCAATAAGTGTCCCTGTTGGGATAGATAAATTTTACAAGTTAATAAGGGTTTAGGAAAGCAATTTGTCCAAAACAAATATTTAAGAAATGGTCTTTGTATTTGCAGAGGGTTTTAATGGAGAGGATAAAGAAGTATTTGAATTGACCTGTTTGACTAAGAAGGATAAAGAAGTGTTTACATTATATCGATATTTATAAGATGGATAAATTTAGGTATATTTTATTTTCTTAAAAGAAAACAGTTAAATTTTGTACTAGAAAATTGTTGCAGTATAATAATTGTATGATAATAATAAAAAAGAGTGTTCCAAGAGTTTTAGATATTGTTCTGAAACTTGAAAATTGGCAAAAAAACATTGCTATTTGATTGATGTAGAGGATGTTGAAAATATTTTACTAGTATAAAGCTTGAAAAATACCCCTAAAATCAGACCTACTTTTCAAAATAAGATAAAACTCAAGATCAATGGAAGACATGCTAAATTTGATCTCCAAGAAGTTGATGAGAAAAGTCCTCTTTAAATTTCTTAGGAATTGAACCTACTGACATTATGTAATTTGAGGCAACGAATTGAGAACTCCTAGTCAGATTTGAAATCATATGGCATAATATAATGCACTTAGTGTCTACAAATTGTATTTGTTTCTTTTGTTGTAACAAGGTCTCCTTTAAAACCACATACCCAATATTGTGAATTTCCTTTTGAACATGAATTTTATAGGTAATAGAGGAAATATATCTGTGATATGGTTCTCTTTTGTTTGCAAAACAAAAATGTATGTCTTTCACATGAAGGGAAATACCGAGGATGGGTATGAATTTCCACACTATCGAGTCTCCAAATAACTCAAGAATTCATGTTTCAGTTTCCCCCTTTTGCATATTCATCCCACATTAAGACCCACTCGAAACATCCACGCTACCTAATATAAAACAAATACAGAGGAACACGCCTAAACTATGCAATTATGCTTAGAATTTCTGCAACTCACCTCCACCCTTGGCAAGGTTGAAAAGGGTGGAGGAGGGATGCTAAGAAGGAATGAAAAGCCACTAATGGTTTCAATGCATTCGAATTCTCTATTGAAAGAGGCCCTTCTCTAGTCACTAAGGCTCCAAGCAAAACCAAATATCACTCCTCCATTCATTTTCACCATTATCCCACCTTTTCTCAGATTCATAACAAATATCAGTTGAAAATGCCAACCCTCCATTAAAATTGAAGGATGCGATGGTACAATGATTGTTAGTATTCATCTTTCCATATAAATTTTGTCTTTCTACTTGCCTTGAATTGTGAATGGCATGCAAAACTTTGGATATTTCACTCATACAAAAATTATGGAATTAGGGAAAACAATAGCATTCGTTTTGTCTTTGTAATTCCACTTTCTAGTCGAGAGGCTTTGTTGGTGAAATGATTAGCTTGGCGATTTTGATCTCACTAGACATGGAAATACTTTGTAGATTCAAAGCGATTAACCTGCTATTGGATTCTCATAATGAGCATTTCAAGTTTCCATCAAACTGAGTGTGGGTGTTGCACATAAGTCTTATAACTATTGTTGAGTCTCCAATGACAATTATTTTCCTAATTCACCTTGAATCCATAATTTTAAGCTTTTGGTGGAGAGTGAGTGCCTCAACTTGTTTATTGGTAGTTTTGTCTAATCCCAATTCAAATCTTGATTCTTGATTTCTTTTATGATGAAAGATTACCCCCTACACTTACTGGCCTTGATATATTCAAAATTTAGCAATGTATATCCACAATCATTATCATCCCGTTAGAGAAGACAATACAAAATGAAAGATTTATTTGAATTGACGGAGAAAGCCAATATAAATTAGTAGGAAACACCGAAAAATAAAGTTTTTTGAATCAATAAAGTTATATTTTAGTGATGAATTAAGTTACCGTTGTTCATGTAAATGTAAAGTTGCTTTTGATTGGATAAGAGCTTGTCTTTCTTGGATGCATGAAACAACTTAATGACCCAAAAACAAAAGATATCTGGTAGGATGGGAACCATGTCCCCTTACAAATTATCAACATGTCATTTTAAGTGGCATGATTTTATTTTATTAATGACGATTAGTCAGCCTGCATGTGCAGATAACAATCAATAATAATTGTTTTCTTTGTTAAAGAGTAACTGAGTTGTGATAAGTTTTGTCACCTTTAAAGAAATATAAGATCTAGTGACAAGTTAAAACTTGGAACTTTAATTATACCATTTAGTATAGTAAATTTCATTAAATTTGAATAAATGATTTTTAACAAACTATATATACTCACTGGGTTGGTTGATTTCTTTGATGGGGTTTAATCATGGCTGAACAAGGCGGTTTTTGTGGGGCTAGTATGGTCGTAAGACTTGGTATAAATTATGAGTTGAAGTGTTGGATGGGGGAGGGTAAAGGAACGAACAATAGGGAAAAGCTACTTGCTTTATGGGGACTTCTCTATCTTGCAAAGTGTTGCAGGATTACCTCTTTTTAGATTGTAGGAGACTCTAAGGTCATAATCAATTGGGAAAATGTAATAATGAATATGCCGTCTTTGATTTTGAATCCATGGATGGAGAAAGTTAGTCGTATGATAGAGGATTTCACTTATATCTCTTTTAAACACATTTTTAGAGAATTAAATGTTGATGGAGATAGATTATCAAAGAAAGGGATTGGTGAAATGGATGGTTTTATACACTTTGAAGTGTATCAGGATGGGAATATAGCACATTCAGGAAGACTGAGGTATGTTTGAGAAAGTTGTGTCTTCATGCATAATATTTATCCTCGAAGGAAGATAAATTTGTTTTTAGTTTCTATGTTAGGTTATATTTGTTTGTTTTTTTATCATATCGCTATTAGTTTTTTGGTATGATGCTATAAGTGATTAAATATCAAGTATGTATGGGAGATATTATTATTTGAAGACATGTAATAATCTATATACGACTTTTTTATTTAAAATAAAATTGTTTTTTTTTTCGAGCTGAAAAAAAAAACTATTGACTAAAATTGAAATTCAATTTTATGAAATACAAATAAGTGTTTAGGCTTAAAATAAGTTCAAAGTAATTTTGACAAAAATGTACCCCTTCTTGTGGCAGCTTAGCCAAACAAAGAAGTAGTTGGGATTTGAAATAAGTTCCATGTTATTTTTGATAAAATCCTTTGTTGTGCCAACTTAGCATAATAAATAGAAATAGAATCCTCTCTTGTGACAACAAATTAGAAGAGTGAAAATGATTGTAAAAGAATTTTAACGATAAAAGTGATTTTCAAAGGTATCCTTGTCTAGTAAGTTTTCTAGCACATTTTCATTTAAAGTGGCAACATAACAAAATAAAAATAAATGCTTTTAATAAAAAAAGGATGGCCAATAGTATCCTTGCCTCATAGGATGGGTCAATTAAAATTATTTGCCAACTGTCATTAAAACAGATTTTCAACACTGACACTTAAAATAAAATCATAAAAAAAGATTACCAACACTGTCACTTAAATAAGTGTTTTTTTGCCAACTTTCATTTAATAGAAAATTACCAACACTGTCACTTGAAAAAAAAAAAATTGACGAAGATTTTTTAATAATTAGAGAAATTATTAATAAAAAATAATTCAAAAACCATTGGCCCTTTCTCCAACTTGTTCTGATATAGTTTCCTGAAGTGGCATTCCATCACCTCATTTGTTGGCCAGAATCTCTTGATGTGCAACCTTTATGTGCAATTAAAATTATTTGCCAACTGTCATTAAAACAGATTTTCAACACTGACACTTAAAATAAAATCATAAAAAAAGATTACCAACACTATCACTTAAATAAGTGTTTTTTTGCCAACTTTCATTTAATAGAAAATTACCAACACTGTCACTTGAAAAAAAAAATCGACGAAGATTTTTTAATAATTAGAGAAATTATTAATAAAAAATAATTCAAAAACCATTGGCCCTTTCTCCAACTTGTTCTGATATAGTTTCCTGAAGTGGCATTCCATCACCTCATTTGTTGGCCAGAATCTCTTGATGTGCAACCTTGGGACCCATGACCCTTTTCATTTTGATGTTTGTTAAAGGTGTGATGCTGTGTTGTTAGTTGGATAATTTAATAGTGAAAAGTGCTACATAGTTTAGTTATATAAATGTAATATAAGTCTAAGGTGGGATATTTATCATTGAATTTAAAGCATTTAAAATTATTGGGTATATATTTTAATATATATGGCATTTGATAGGTCTTAATAAGCACTTGTGTCACGAGAAATGACTTGTTTTCCTTGTTGAATGATCCCATACTATCTGAAACGCCATGCAATATCGACATGATCTTGTTAGTTACGCATGACTATCAACCCCAAGTATCACCCATACTATGCCTCATCAATTTCTCTTGACTGAACCTAATCTAGGCACCTTAGAGATTATGCGGAATGTCAAGTGTTTGTTTCACCATAAACGATGCAATCCATCGCATCGACACCCAAACTTAGACAATGTTGTACCCTTGCATGTCCTTCCTTGATCGAACACTTGAACGATCAACTTCCCAACAAATCATGATGTTTCCACCTATCTAGTCTCAATACTGTATGGTGCCCGAAGGTCATGTCGTGAATCCAATTGGCTACATACCATCACTACACCCATCCACACAATTATCATAACATGGTTGCCACATCGTGCATCGCATTGCCAATCATGTCATCCTCCATCGAGCTTGATATGGAGCGTCTCATTGGTTTGTCTCATCCTACTCAACTTGACATCCATTGGTTCTCCTATCCTACTCGCTAGTACACCGCCTTATCCATCTCATGGCCAACAACCATGAGTCAACCACCGAGACTACCAAATTCATATGGAATCGCCGTGCACCCTTAATTAGTGCATCTTGACGTGCCCTTAATCACACCTTGAAAATTGTGCTTAACGTAGGGTCGTTACAATATCGCCCAATTAAATATGTTGACGTCCTCATTAATGCGGCTCCATCGGTACATCCAATGAAAGGTGCGTTGGTGGTGAAGAGACACTTTCACGTATGCCATAACCGAACATGGGTTTGATACCATATGTCATGGGACATGGCTTGTTTTCCCTCTCAAGCATCCCATACCGTCGAAAATCCAAGTCGTCGCACGACACCGAGATGATCTTGTTAGTTGGGCATGACCATCAACACCAAGTATCACCCAGATTACGCCTCACTTATTTCTCCTGATTGAACCCAAGCCAAGCACCTTAGAGATTGTGCGGAATGTCAAATGCTCGTTTCACCATAGGTGATGTAGTCCATCGCAATTTCACGCAACCCTAGACAATGTCATACCATCACATGTCCTCCCTCAAACCAACACTTGAATGACTGACTGACCAATGAATGATGATGTTATTGCTCATCTAGTCTCAATACCACACGGTGCTTGAATGTCATGTCTCGGCTCCATCGGCTACATACCATTGCCGAAACTGTCCATACTATTGTCTTAGCATGGTTTCCACACCGCACATCACATTTCCAATTGTTTCATCCTTCATCGATCCTGCTACGCAAATTCTTTCCAGTTTGTCTCATCCTACTAGAATTGACGTCCCCTGTTCCTCCTAGCCTGCTCGCTAGTACACCATCTTGTACGTCTCATGACCAACAACCATGAGCTGGCCACCAAGGTTACTGAAGGAATATGGACTCACCGTACACCCTTAAGTAGTGCATCCCGACATGCCCTCTATCACGCCTTGCCAATGGAGATTAACGTAGGGACGTTACAAATGGCAACCATACTGGGGAATGGTAGTTGCTAATTTGGGGTTTTCTAGTGTGATTTCTTCTATTCATTTGTGTTTCTGAGTTCTTGATCAAATTTGTAGAAATTATTTGTCCTTGATTCTAACCCAGACCTCTCATTTTTTTGATTTTTTATTTATTTTCCAAGATTTTAAGAAATACACGCTAGTGCAAGCTATATGCACCAATATTTATTTTGAAAAAACACGAGTTGTCATAGATACAGTTGCATGTGACATGCAAGTTGTTCAACACACAATCACGTGTATTCTTGTAACAATTGTTTGTAGGCTGGGGTTTCAGTTTCCTCAGTTTGTTTTCGAGTCTTTTGGATTTAAAACTCTTCTTTGGGACTTGTTGGTGCACTGTCAATGCCTTGGTATTTGTTTGTTATGGTATGCAAGTTCTTTTAAATCATCCTTTATGTAAAATTTTGCGAGGAAGACCTTGTACCTAGTCTCTCCACTTGGTTTATCTTTGACTTGAATGTTGTTTGGATCATCATTTGTCAACATCTATTGATTTTTTGCTCAAGTTTTTATTTCGTTGCAATCTTGTTGACCCAACCTTCTTATTCCAACGTGATTAAGTTTGTCTTTTGCACAATGTTGTCTTCCAAGTGAGTTGTTGTCAAGATTTCTGGGTAGTCTAGGGCCCGTTCTTATAGATTTGGGACAGAGTTTGAATTACTTATGCCTTTACATATGAATTACATAGTGTTGATACTTCATAGTCTTATTCCATTTTAATTAAAATTAAAACAAAAAAAGAAAGTCTTGTTGTTATTATGCATTCTAGGATGGTTATATTAGTTTTAGGTGCACTTCCATAGTTTTAAACTTTAAAAAGGAAAATAATTTTTTTCATTTTCAAAATCACATAGTCAGTTTCTTTATATTTCAAAAAAGAAAGATAAAGTGAAAACATTGTTTTTGAATTTCATTGCACTTTCAATATATTTTCACTTTCTTGTTGAGTCCAATCACATCATTAGTTTCATGACCACTTGTCATTTGTGTAATCAAGAGCCTTTAAAAAGAATGCCGATAATTAAAATGTAGTAGAAATATTCTTTTTTTAGGGACGACATCTACTAGTCTAGGCTAGTGTTTTGGACTAGGGCTTATCTTTAAAATGTATATAGCAATTAAACTCAAAACATAGTGGCCATTTTTCAGGGAAACCCAATCTTGTTAAAAGGTGAACCAAAAATATCATCTCACACAGGAGTTAAGCATGAGGTCGTGCGAGATTGAGTTGGAGAGATAACCCTCCAATACTTGGTTGAGCATACACCAGAGTTGTTGCACGTTTGGGGATTCATTCAGTACCACCCTTGGACCAGTGTGGTGTTGGTGCTAATTGAGTTTTGGGCTTAGTTACCCTGCCCATATGCATAGAATATATTAACGACTATTCTGGCAAACGCTTTTTATGAGTTTAGTTTCCATAATATCTTAACGTCTAGGGATATACACATGTGACAGTGGAAGGTTGTTTCCAATGTACCTAGGGAATATGTGGGAGGAAACTTCATGCATCTATTTCGAAAAGCGGTTGGTGATTCAAACGCTTACCCCAAAGTGATTGTATTGTGGACCTCGATAACTGCTCTTTTCCCTTCATTGGTTAGTCTTGGGCCCTCATCATCCCAGACTTCCCTTTGGAAGGCATCTTTGTTTGATTGGTCTAGATACTTAGGGACTTTAGTTGGCCTTAGGTTTGTTTGATTTGAGTTATTATCCATGGAGGATCATCCTCTCCGTAGGTCACAAAGGTTGCAAAACCTTCCTCGACTTACAATAGAGCCCCCACCGCCACCTCAAAGGAAACATGTCAACATGATCGATTCTTTTGAGCCAACATGGATAAGTGAAATTCCCGGAGAACTTGAACTTACCATACATTTGAGGTTGAAGATATGCAAGCTGAGAGTATTGCAAGAAATTTTGACCCACCCTTAACCGATTTAGAGGATTTTGTTCTTGTGCAAGCACTTCCTTTTGGTCAACCCAGGATGAAGGCATATAGAATTAATTTAGTTTTTTTTTATGGATTAAATAGGGGATGGATCAGGAGACCTTTATACACCCACAAAAACTATGCCATTAGGAGGATTATCCCCTCCTCATGTCAGTATACCAGTATTTAATACTCATTACGTTTCTGCACCAGTAGTGTCTTTAAACTTCAATTCAACAATCTCGAGTTCACCTAGTACTCGAGTGATTACTCCTTCTATGTATATGAGTCCTACTACTAGATCTTCTACAATAGTTGTTACTGGCATACATGGGGTACCATTTATATCCTCCCATTTGTTTAAAAATTTTGAGAACAATCTTATGAGTTCCACTCCTTTTGTTCAGGGTTTTCCTTGGTATGGAGGACATATTCCTCCTCCTTTGTCATTTGTGGGCTCTTTGACTACATACTCTAGTGCACCCTTTTTAAGCCAAAATCCCTTCACATGATTTAAATTTCAAAGCATTTTTCAAACTTCGACTGTACGAACTCGGAGCTCTTCTTTTTCAATGTTTAGCGGAAGGAACACTACTCCCGTATCTATACTACCAATTTCAGTTAGAAGTATTCAGTCTCAAGTCCAATATAGTTCACCACTGGAAAGTAACCCTTTAACATTTAGGTGGAATCCTTTTCATACCGTTGTCACTTTACAACCGATGGCTAGGCCTGACCCCCAACAACCTTACAGGAATTTTGATTCAAGTTATCCTTCCCACCAAAATCCCCAAATCCAATCTTCGGCTAGGCCTCGCCTTCCTTTTTTGTCAACTTTAAACTTGCCATATTTATCAAAGTTAATAAATGATCTTGCGCATCACGATCCAACTTCTCCACCTGTTCCAGTCAAACAACCTTCGCCGTATTCCTAAGTTTGAAGGCAAAATTGGTGAACATATAGGAAACCCTGTCACACATTTTATTCTTTGGTGCTCTTCTAACTCACTGAATGATGATTCCATTCAGATAAGACTTTTTCAATGAACCCTAACCAACATGATGACTAAATGGTACATTGAACTGCCATCCACCACTTATAATAGTTTAATGATTTAGAGATTGTCTTTCTTAACCAATTCCAGCTCCCTGTTTGCTATGACGCCGACACAAATATTTTGTCCACTTTTAGGAAAAATAAAGCCACATATTTCTCTAATCACATTCATGAGTGGTGGTGACATAAAAGTTTGATTAAGGATAATATACCTCTTGAATTCTTATTAGAGTGGTTTTTTAAATCACTTTTGCCTTACATCTCAAAATATGTTTATACTTTGAGAGTGACTACAGAAGAGGAATCCATACTTAGAGCCCAACAACTTGATCTGATCCATGTTCAATCTATGATCTTGTATGAGATTATACAAGATGCACCAAGATCGAATACCGAACCCATAAAACCGAAACCTTGACCGCATGTCGATGGCATTGTAGGTTCAATTGAGACACATGCAGTAGAGTATTTGGCTAGACAAATACATGAATTATCTATGAAGCAATTTTAAGTAGAGGAAACTATTGTTTCCATACCTTCCCCTCAAACGACTAATGCAAATAACATGCAATCTAACCAGAAGGGTACTCAACAATCCGGTGGGAAAAAAAATAGAGGAAAAAAGGGAGAAGGTAACCAAAACAAATATAATCCCACAAATAATGTTGAGGGGGGTAAGAAAGAAAAGAAAAAGGTGAAATTCCCTTTCAATATTTTCCAAGAAGATCACTTGAATTACCAATGGCCCCTTATGGAACAAGAACAGAAGTTGCTTAAACAAAAACAACCTGTCGTCCTCAAGGACCTATTTCCAAAGGGACAAAACACAAATTCGGGTGGATCTAATACCGTTGGGGGAACCTAAGGTGCCTCTTCATCTGATCACTCCTATATAAAAAGGGCTCAATCCCAAAACCTTTTACAAACTCAAGCAAAAAATTATGACCCTAAAGTGTCACAAAAAACAGAAATTGACTGCTGAAGCATCGACCCCTCTATCCATTCGTTGTTCAAGATAAAGCACCCTTGTAACCTAGGGTCCGGGGTTACCAACTTACTACTACCTTGTAGACAATCAACTTTTATAGGAAATGGACAGAGAATAGGAAAGAAAATCTTGACTTACCCAATTAGCAACGGTTGATCCAAGCTTGATCTTCTCTCGCTCCACTTCTTTCTAAAGCTTCTAGGGATGCACTTCTCCACCTGCAAAGAGCAAATCCTTGAAGTAATATCTCATGCATATATATATTAGAGGTTAGATGAAAAGCATATAGATAACATAATCAAACATATTCATTAAACCAATATATATGAAATAAACTCAATACAATATTGGAAGAAGAATTCTCTTTATTAACAAGTGGTGAATAAGATAAGAGTACAACCCAACTTCTGACACAAGGAATCCTATGCAACCAAAGGAATCTGAGTTCTGCTGCTCCAAGAATCTGAAGGTATACCACCAGCATAATTTTTCTCTCCAAAATTCATTGATTATCCCCCACCCCAAAGGCCTCTATTTATACTTTGGGAAATAGAGTGGTTTCGAAGGTTGGGGTGGTTGAGATAGTCGGGATAGTTATGGATTAGGCCCCAAATAATCTCATCTAATATCGATTTATATATTTTTAATGTTGAATTAAGGTATATACGCAAGTATTAATATAGGAAACTCGCGTATGATACACGAGTTGCTCAAAGGGAACTCACACATTTAAGTACATGCGGGTTGCAATGCAAATACTCGCATATGATACGTGAGTTGCAATGCATATAGGTGCGTATGCAACCCAAAATTCATAATAAAAATATGCAAGGCTGGTTTGAGGATAATGCATTAAAGGTCACACCCATCTATAGTGTTTTGTCCACTTCAATCCAAATTTGTCCTTTTGTGTACCAACATGAAGAATGTCGGTACTCGGACGGAGAAGTGCCATTTTGGCTGATAACAGATGCCCCCTAATGTGTGAGTTCAGAGGGAAGCGATGGCCGAAATACATTATAATCATTATCTTGGAGAACTCAAAATTCCAAGGAAGCAGAGGAAGTACCTGAAACAAATACATAGCAATGTCATATACAAAATCATATATGAGGATACCATGTTCAATATACTGGAACACTAGCTCCTTTACAATCTTTGAGTACATCATATGATACGGGTACAAGACCACGTATATTACAAAGGTGGATCGAAACCACAATATACAATGATGATTCTTCAAAATCTGGAAGCTGTGTAAGTGAACACAACACAATCTTGCACAACTTAGGTTATAAATGTGAACCTAAGGTCTTCATCAAAATTCAAAGGAACCAGTACAATACATGCCATGTGAATAGATATGTCAAAGTCGAACATGGATAGGATTCAACAAATTGTCAATCAATAGGTGATAATTGACAACTGAAGCAAAGGAATTCACCAATGATGGAAGTGAATCCTAGGGTACGATAGTCAAAACTCTAGGTCTTCGTCTTCAAGAAATACTGATGATAGACCATGCTGTGATGAGGAAGGCAATGTATCCTTTAACAGATCACAAGTGTGACTAGGAATTGGATAAGGTAAGACAGACACAAGTGGTATTAGATAGGACAATGATATAATCGGTATAATAATCAGATGCATGGATAAATCCTTGAACAGTGAGCACGACACATAGATGACCCAAGGCAGCTTTTAACTTTTCAGGTAGGACAACTAGACTTATCTGTCATGTAGGAGACATGATCAGATTCCCCAGGAATAAGTGACAAGTGGAGGAGTAAGAAACTCGAAGTGATAGCTGAGACATGAGTATTGAAAAGTTCAGAGAGTGCTATGTTTAAGAAGGAAATGCTACCACCGACTGTAACCCAAAGAGAAAAATTCTTCCTTATCTTTCGTGTTAAATTTTAACGAGTCCAGGAAAGTCATCTACATGTCTGTCTTCATTTTTTGACAAGCTTGAAGAGAAGAGGGAATAATGCTTGATAATGTCACTTATTCGTGGATTTTATGAGCCCCAACTAGTCCATGCTCGCTTGGTGTTTTCATGTTTTAGAGAGTCTAAAAACTCCAAAGAAGACTCTAGGGCGGTCCTTTTTCGTCCAATTTAGTCTCCTGAAACCGAAAAAGTATAAAACATATCTTAGAAGAACTCTCTTAACTTCCGAAGAAGAAAATGTGAACCTTTTTCGTACTTAGTCAGGGAGGTTCGAAAAAGGTTAAATTATGACCTACCCAATGCTCCTTCAAGAGCAACGAGCATCTTATAGCTTGAGTTTTACGAGTGTGAAGGAAAGAAAGATCACTTAGAAAGATCCATTTGAGTACGAGGAATGGGGATTACAACAGTAAACTCAATGTTTTGTTCTTGTTGTTTAATGAGCATGACAAAGACATAAAATACACTCAGAATCTTTTTCATGTTTAGGTCCATAGCACGAAAAAGAGAAAACTAAGCTCATACCGAGCGTTCCTTTTCTGTAAGTTTAGTCCTTGAAGTCCGAAAAAGTGATAAATCTATACCTGAAAATACTCTTCTCAATTTCGTAGAAAAGAGAGTGATCCTTTCTCATATTATTCTACATGGTATGAGAAAGAGATAACCTACCACCAATGTGGATGCCCATTCTCATATTCTTAACGAGCCTGAATGGATAAGTTTACTCGGTAGTCAAGTCTATTTTAAGGAGTTATACCTGGGCCTAAAGAAACTCCATAAGGGCGGGGAGCCTTATAAAGGGGATAGCTTGTAAAAAGAGACCAAAATGAGGCTAAATTTCGCGTGAAAAATAGCTAAGAAGGCTCCCCTGAACCTACAATAAATGCGGCATGAGTACCAAAAGACAATAAATGTGTTCTAAGTTAGGGTACTCATGTTAGGAAATCCCTATCCATGGAAGAACATTGATATAGAAAAGGTACTAATGGTTGAAATACCATAGTCCGTGGTCAAAGTAGTAATCCTAGGGTTAAAGCGGATTAAGTATAAATGCAAAAATGCATAGAAATGATCAAAATCCTACCCTATATGAGTGAAAAATGACTTTGAATAACCTTGTACCTGTTTCATTAGGTAAACATGACATGGCATTAGTTTGATTTTAATAAAAATTGCAAACTATAGGTTAAAAACCCACTTTTTGAAATAATTTCTATAAATAGTGCAAAAATAGAAATCAAATTCACCATTTGACATTTTTACCCAATATAGACAAGTTTTACCTCTACCTTCAATTGCTCAGTGTGGTCAAACCGCTAAATGATTTTCAAATTCGCAAGTGCCAGGTAAATCAACTCTCCATGCTCTTTCATTTCATCCAAGCAAATTTTTTAATTCATGAAAAATTTGATGTTTTAAGCCAATTTGAAGACGATCGCGTTGTATACGCGGGTATGCAATGTAGACAGTCGTGTACACATGTTTTATACACGGCTTGTTCGAAAGCAACTCGCGTATGATATATGACATGTCCAAAGGACAGTTGCGTATATTGCGTGACATTTCCAAAGGACAGTTGCGTATATTGCGCGACATAGAAAAAAGCTATTTAGGGCCGAAATCAAAATTTTTTGAATGAATTTAATGTTTGAAAATGGCATTATTGACAGGATGAAACATGGTGTTGGAGTGGAGGGAGAGGGAGCATGAAGGCATGGACCAAGATTTTCTTCGAAGTGCCCCCACGGTGCATGCATTGTGGCAAAGTGGGTTGCTTAAATTATTTTGTACCTCACCTATGCAATCCAATGTCCGCTTACTAGAGTTTTTGATAACTACTGGGATCATGATCTAGGTGCATTTGACCTACAAGGTGAGATTCTAGAGATTACACTAGAAGACATCTATTTCATATCCGATTTGTCACGACGGGGAGCTCCTGTGAACTTGGAAGGTACTGGTAGGGGCGGTGACCTTCTAAGTGTTCAGAACTACATTGACACTTACTGTGCGCCTAGTACTTAGAAAAGGGGTACTTGCAATACTATTGTTCATATTCACAGCTTTCCATTACAAGTGTTGGTAAGCACAATAGTGAGGGTTGCAGGATCATCATCACTTCATCCAAATCGAAACCAAATGAGAATTGCGGTGGAGTAATTATAGGGAGCCTTATTTGACTGGTGCTTGGGAGTAATCCTGATAATGAAGAAGCAACTCTCTGACTGCAAGAGAGGCCAACAAAAAAACTTTGGTTATTCTAGCATATTGGTGGCGTTTTTCTTTGAGAGAGTGCTCGGTCTCAGTCTCGTAGTACCTCTACCATTTTCCTCTCCCCATCAGCCTAGACTAAGTAAGTGGGGAGAAATATTCCTTTGCCAGGGTGGTGGTGGATTGGTTCAGAGTGTGTACGACGATGACTTCTACTTATGGTAGGAACGACAGCTACCATCACTGGAGCAGTTTCCATATGCTGGGTTGGATTTCTGGGGTGACAATGAGCTTTTCCTCCCTCCTAGAGGAGCATGGGGAGCGTAAGGTATTTTGGTTTTTAAAGTTTTTAAATTTTTATGAATTTTAGTCATAAAGATATATACATATGTATAAGAGTTTTAATCCTTTAAATGTTTAAAAATGCAGATATTGGACCAGTACGCCCTGTTGGGCAGGAGAGGATCATGGTTTAATTAGGGTTCTTGAGGGGAAGCTGTCCAGCCTTACCCAAAGAGTATCTACTTTACGTATTGCGCAGATCCTTGCCGTTATGCAGGAGCTAGTGGTTGGTATCCCACCTATCTGGATACGCCTTATGAGAAGGGTAGCTAGACCAATGCTTGTTTACATAGAGGCTGCTGCAGCTGAACAAGCTGAAGAAGCCTGAGAGCACGATGACCAGGATGATCAGGGTGGCCAGGGTGGTCAGGCTTAGAACTAGGAGCATGTTATGGATTACGATCCAAATTTTGTATATTTTTTGTATATTACACAGTTATGACTAGATCTGAGGATCAAAAACTCGACCTATCTATATGGACAGATATTCACACACACACACACACACACACACACACACACACACACACATATATATATTTTCCGGTTTATTTACATGTGTATTTCAATGTATCTATTGTAAATTTTTATGAAATACGTGTTAAATGCCAATCCAAGATATAATTCACATATGCATCAGTTAATGAATTTTGATTTCTTGGAATATGATTAAATATAATAAAATCAAAATTTCTTTCCAATAACCTAACTTGCATAAACTGGCGTAGTAGAATAGGGTTTCACACCTGATAAGCTCGATTGAGTTGGGAAACTACCAGTGGAGAGTCAAGCCTAACTTCCAGCTAGGTAATGCCTCATGACAAGGCATCCCATAAAATATCAATTATGACCCTGTACTCAGCCACATTATTGGTAGCAGGACCTAGGCAAGTGCCTCCAGAGAAAACTAGGTGTCCTGAGGGTGAGTAAATAACCCATGCAGTTGAGGCCAGGTTGTAAGTGTGGCGACTAGCGCCATCTGCAAAACCTACGAACCACTCGAAAGGCATCTGTAACAACCAATAGATGATATAAGAACACAAACTGGAGAACTATCGTACATAAAGTTAGATAAAATAAAATACAAACAAGTGCTAAGCTTAAGCATAGTACTTTTTCAGGTAGAGCCCATTTCTAGGCTCAGGCAGCTTATTTCCCTCGAAATCAGTTAATTCATATGCAACTTTATTCAAAATTTTTGACACAACATAAGGTCCTAGGCACATAGACCTGAGTTTCCCTGCCCCCAGGGGTTCTTAGTCCTGATCCCAAAGCAAGACAAGCTCCCCTTCAGAAAAAATCCTAGGTTTGACCGATTTATCATACTGATTTTTTACCCTATTTTTATGAGCCTCGTTTGTTGTCATCTCATCCCTACGCTGTTCATCTAGATGTTCTAAGTGTAATTGAACATTCTGCCAGCTCATTCGTATCAGGTAGCACATGAATAACAATCTTTAAAGATGGGATTTCGCATTCAATCGGGGTTACTGCTTCCACCACGTGAATGAGTTGGAAAGGAGAAAACCCTGTGGCAGTTTTCACATTGGTCCGATAAGCCCAAAGCGTAGGATACAACATGATGTTCCAATTTGACCGAGCTTCGTTAATAGTACGCTTGAGAATAGTCTTCAAGGTATTATTTACTGCCTCGAATTGACCATTCGCTTGCGGGTAGAAAGACGACGAATGTTATTGTTTAAACCCTAGCATAGTGGTCAATTCAGTCATCATGATGTTTTGGAAGTGACTACCATGGTCAGTGACAATATCTTTAGGAATACCGAAACGTGCGATAATTTGGTTGAAAACAAAAAAAGCTGCAGTTTCCCCGTCAACTTTATAGGTGGGCATTGCCTCTGCCCATTTCGTGAAGTAATCTACAATGACAATGATGTATTTGTGCCCCCCAGCTGAAACTGGGTTGCGTGTCACGTAATCTATCCCCCACTTAGTGAAGGGGCCCACTGAGATGACGGGAAATAATGAAGACGGATGCGATCGCATCTTTCTGGTGTAAAGATGAAAAGGATGATAGCGCTTCACGGCTTCCACACAATCTTTAAAGATCGTGGGCCAGAAATAACCGACACGTAAGATCTTCTGGGCTGTTGCTAACCCAGATAAATGACCCCCACACGCTCAGCTATGGGCATCATTTAGGACAATCTCGGCCTCTTCGTGGGTAAGACATCAACTTAAAACAGAGTCTACCCCTCTACGATATAAAGTATCTGCAATAATGAGGTAGTTTTTTTCATGTAAGCGTAATTTGCGCCATTCTTCCCGTGAAAAGGTTGCAGGGTACTTCAGAGTCTGGAGATAGACAAGTATATCTCTGTACCAAGGGTCAGAGGTGGAAATAAAAACGATGTGCTCATCTAGGAATGAGTCTTCTTCAATGGGTACATCTTCCTCAACCAAAAATTCTATAATGAGCTCCACAAAAACTAAGGATTTTTTGGATTTGGTGGATTGGAAATCTAAGTCAAACTCGTGGAGAATGACTATCCATTTGTTGAATTTTCCTCCAACTATCCATCGGGACAAAACATATTGGAAAGGATTAACATTCGCCTCTACTGTCGTAGTCCTCAGTAAGATGTAGTGACGCAACATCTGAACAACATACACAGCTGCTAATGCCAACTTTTCGACGTGGGAATACCTAAGTTCAGGGCTAGCTAAAGCACGACTAAGATAGTAGATGGCATGCTCTTGGAGCTTATCATCCTCCTCGACTAGTACTACCCCTATGGTCGACTCGGATGCAGCCAAATACAATATAAAATCATGAGGGTAATCTGGTGGATGCAAAAATGGTCCTGACAACAAAGCTTTCTTTAATGCCTCGAATGCAAGTTGCGCGATTTCATCCCATACAAATGGAGTGTCTTGCTTCAACAGATGCATGAAACCTTTAGTGATCTTGGCATAATTTACGATAAAACATCAAAGGAAGTTGGAATTCCCTTGCAGGATTTGAAGCTTCCTGATGGAACGAGGAGGAGGCAGATTTACTATGGCCTCAACTTTCAAAGGATCCACTTGAATACCTTTGTTAGAAACAATGAACCCGAGAAGCCTACCTGACTCGACACAGAAAATGCACTTGTGGGGATTCAAGTGAATTTTGTAGTATCTGCATCGTTTGAAGATTAAACGCAAGTGATCTGGGTGATCGGTCCTCTTATTAGAATGTGCCAGCAGAACATCAAGGTAGGGTTAGACAATAGACTTAATGTCATGAAAGGAAAAATTCATTTCCCGTTGAAAGGTAGCCTCTGCATTTTTCAATCCAAAAGGAATTTTCTTGTACACAAATGCACCGCAAGGACAAATGAAAGTTGTTTTATGTTGATCTTCTGGTTTAATTTGAATCTGATTATACCTGGAGAAACCATCCATAAACGAAAAGACTTCACTCCCCGCACAAGAATCAATGATTTAATCTATGAAAGGTGTGAGGTAGTTATCCTTAGGACATGCTTTGTTTAAATCATGAAAGTCAGTACAAACATGTATCGTCCCTTGTTTTTTGTCGACAAGAACATGGTTGGATACCCATTCTGTCAAATCTATCGGGTAAATAAAACCGGCTTTCAATAGTTTTTCAACTGCAGCCTTAAGAGCTGTCGCTTTATGCGGATTGATAGGTGTAAGTTTTTGTCGAACTGGTTTGGCATCAGGATAGGTTCGGATCTAATGTTTGAATATCAATGGATCTATGCCCGACATCCCCTCATGTGACCAGGAAAACATGTTGCGGAATTCCTTAAACAAGGCTGTATAAATAGCAATCTCCTATGGAGAGCAGTTTGCACTGATATGTACATTTTCCACAACGTTTGGGTTTGCAGAGATGTTTATAGGAATAGTAACAAAAATGTTTGCCATATTCCCCTCAAAAAATATTCCCTCCGTAGGTAAGGGATTAATCGGTGTATCAGCATCACCTGCCAATCTCATATGGAACTCTTGATTTTCAATCCTGCTTAACTTTGAAAGAAAATAGGATTGATGGTGAAGATATTCACAGATCTTATCTCGTTCGTACATGGCTTCTAGAATGGCTTCGTCAGATGGAAAAACCATTAGTATGCAAAGAGTTCTCTGCCCAAACAAGCATATTTGCTTCTTTCGGCTCCTCTGAGACTATGAAAGGGACCGGAACTGGATAAAAAATGGTATGAATGACAACTTGATAAGCTATTTCCACTGTAGATAAGGGCACTTCAGGTTCATGACGGGAAGGAAGAACCCAAGGGTCCGTTCTATCGACAACCATTGCAATAGAGTTCCCTACACTAGTAGAACCTAAGTAATTAATCGGAGCTGGAAAATTGAATGTTCCCATCAATGATGCATACATTCCAGCCCCTAATCTCTCTGAAGTAGGTTTAACCTGATCAACCAATGGCACGGTGGACTCATCAGTTTCCATGCGGCCCTTTCAAGTAAAATTGAGTTGGTCTACAGTAACCAACTTTCCTTTGTGCAGAAACACTACTACCCGAAGAACGACCGATGCAATAGCAGACATGGCATGAGTCCAACTTCTCCCCAGGAGCAATTGATAATCCAATGGTGCATCAATAACCTCTACCTCAACAGACACTACCTTTCCTGCCAACTTTATTTTGAAAGCTGGTAGGATACCATGTGGAAGAAATGACCTTCCGTCGAAAGCAGTAAGTAGGGTGTTCAATGGAACTAGCTCTGGAGCTCCAAGAGCCTTCCATTAAGACAAGGACATGAAACATGTGGAAGTGCCCTCATCGAGAACTACCCTTCCAATGGTTTTTTTGCCATGGATGACATCTATCGATAAGGCCACATGATATGGTAGGCGAATTTTGACGCCAGACAAATTAAACTTCGCCATGAGGCTCGATGAATCCATACTACCTAAGGATTCTAAGAGTGCATCTCGCTGGGTGGGACAACTTTGTAACACCTCTAAAGCCGACATCGCACCAGGGGTTTGGGCTAAATATTCAACTACAGATTAATTGGCTGCATCCCTAGCATTAGGATTGTGCAATGTTTTCTTAAAGACACCCTTTGGTATCTTGGGCATAGTTTCGACAGGTTTTTCAATTGTGACAGGGTTATAAGTTTCACCTATAGACTTACCCTTCTCTGGAGCTTCTGTCTCATAGTTCTTGTTCCTAGTCTGGAGTAATGTCTGGGATCAAACCGTGTTGATATAATTTGGGTCAAGGGCATTTGGGGTGCCCCCTACTAGATTTGAAGTTGAAGCGGAATTATGTGCTCGAGGGAAAGGATCCTTCAAGACAGCCGGTTGTTGGCTTTTAAGCAACTTCTAAGCTTGGTCCATAAGCGGACATTGATGGGTTAGGTGATCTTCCCGACACAACTTACATGGAAATTTCACCTTCTTCTTATATTTTTCCCCCCCATCAGCATTGTTTGTGGGTTTTGGCTTGTTTTGGTTTCCCTCACCTTTCTTCCCCTTTTTCTTTTTCCCACCGGGTTGCTGATTGCCCTTTTGGGAGGATTGTGCAAAAACATTTTCATTCTAGGATGAGGGGGCAGCCTTTGCTGCCTCCACCATAGAGTGTTTGACAGACAACTCATGGAGTTGTTTAGCTAAAGACTCCACAGTGGGGGATTTCACTAAACCAACCACACCATCGACATGGGGTCCAGGCTTAGGTTTTTCGACACTATGGGTTGGTCTCGGTGCATTAGGGATGATTTCATCTAGAATACCAGACTGAGAATATATCAAATCTAACTGTTGGGCCCTGAGGATAGCCTCTTCCTGATTAGTTACTCCCGAAGTGGACACGTCCTTAGATATATATGAAAATAAGGACTTAAGGAACCATTCTAGTAAAAACTCAAGAGGGATAGTGGCCTTAATGAGCCTCTTCCACCTTCAAAGTTTCCAGGAAAGAAAGCTTGGGCCTAACTGAAGCATGAAAAGTACCAGCTTGGGAAGTAAAAGGACTTGTCTCTGGGTTCCCAAATGTGAAGGCGGGGTTGCCCCCTACTACCGGTTATGAAGTAGTTGGACCGCTTTGGAAAGGATTCCACCCATAAGCTAGTGGATTATGTGGTGCAGTGTATGAGGTTCGAGCTGCCCCCATTGAAACTGGAGTTTGGAAAACAGGAGCAGGTATTCCTCCGCTAAAAAGAGAAAACAGAAGCTCGTGAAGGGAGACGAAACCGGTGTTTGGAAACCTTGGCCATAAGGGTTAGTGTTTCTGAACTGCACTTGTACATATGTAGGTGTGAGACATACATATGGAGCGGATGGGGGAATGTGCCCCCCATTCCAAGGGAAACCCTGACAAATGAAGAGGATCCCACTGGACCACTCTGAGCAGTGTGTGCAAAAGAAGTTGAAACAGAAGGTACACTAGGGATCCCAATGACCACCCCACTAGAAGTTCCTACTACATTTGTTGAAGCTGGTTGTCGAACCACCCGACTAGCTGGAGTTAAAGGAGTATTAGGTATGTTTGTTCTAGGGGCACCCACCGGGGGAGGTGGTACTCCTTCAGCTGGGGCGGCTGAGGTGGAGGTAGAAGTACTTTCTCCTGCACTAGACATTATTCTTCCCAGAGGAACACCAATCATAGGTGAATTGAAAGGACGAACCTAGACGATCACTGGATCATTTAGGTCAGTAAGAGGTGAATTAAAGTTTCTCACAAACTCGTAGGCTTGCAAGTCTTCTATCTCTACTGGGTTTGTATCAACCTGGTTTGTCCTAAGTTTTGGTTCACACAAAACTTCACTAATTCCTACCGATTCGAAAGAACCGTCTATGTCTAATCTCCGCCTTTGAGTGGGTGGTGGAGGTTCCACTGTAACAAGCGGAGGAAGGTTTTGCAACCTTCTTGACCTTCTGATAGGTAGGTCCTCCATGATTGAAAATTTGACTCTTCACACCCTAAGGCCGGCTAAACACAAACAAACCACAGAGAAATCACTACAAAATTTTCTAAAGTCTCAACAATCACAAGGGGTATAAGATATGCTTTCTAGAAGAAAGATGAGAGACAGTTACTTGGCGTCCTTGAAGATGTTCTTAGGCACAAGCGGATGAATCACCCACCGCCCTCCCACACTTTCTACAAGGGTTACCTTCCAAGCCCGTCCAAGGTCAACCAGAAATAGCCTTCCGGTGTACTTGTGTATGAACACTAGATGTCCAAGAGACTATAGGCTACCTCAACTATATTGACAGTCTGGGGGGATAGTCGCAAGGCTGGTTCGTATGCATGGGCAGGGTAGCAAAGCATGAAACTATGTCTAGGACAGAATCCCCAAACACGCAAAAATCTTGGTTTACGCTTTGACAAGGAATTAGAGGGTTATCTCCTCAGTCCAAGCCTCCACATGGCCTCGTGCTTAACTCCCGTTTGAGAGGAGCTTCCCAGATACAACCAACATAGGAAAGGGTTTACTTATCGATTAGCCAACTACGTCCGAATTTAAACACTTGTGGAGAGTTTAAACCCCCTATTCCACAAGTCTAGCCTAAGCTAGTTGGTGTATGACCCTATAAAATAAAACATAGTAATAAATTTTAAATTATATCATTTATTTTAAGGGTTGTTTGTAGTCAAAAGGTAAATGGCGTGAAGGACTATGATATTATAGACTCGATAAGAAAAAGCAAAAAACGATGTATAAAGTGAATTCCAAAGCAAATTGCAACTACTTAAACCAAAATTCTTTTCTTTTTGTAAATGTAAGCTAATGAAATTGAAACTAAGTGTCAGAAAACGAAGACTTTTAATAATTTTTGAAATTTTATTTGAAAATACTGAAAAGAAAACTGCTAAGAGCAACTATATGCAAAAGCATAAAATATTTTTCTTTCACTTTTTCAAATTCTTCAAAAACTACAATGCATCTAAATGCAAAGTTTTGAGTAAGTTTGAATGATCACAACCTATAAAAAGCAAAAGGAAGTATAGAGGACCTACAATAACCAAATTCAAATCAAACAGGAAGAAAACTTGGTGAAAAAACCTGACTTGGAAGAAACTAATGAATAGAATCCACTAGATTTACTAAAGAACAAGTGGTTAACTGACACTACACAAAGCAATTCAGAGAATAAGGTATCTAAAGCCCTGATCACTGACTCAGACACACACCACTGAACTCAAAGACCAAGCAGGAGGACCAACTTCAAGTCACTGGATGAAAGAGGATTCAAACAAATCAAACTGAAAGGCTTAACAACAAGCGAAAAGTATGGCATACAGGACTTTGGACTTACAGAATTATGCCAACAACAGAAGACCCCTAAGCAGAAAAAAATCAGTCAAGGCAGGGACGAGCAAACCATACCAAATTTTTTATGCTGCTAGAGGATATACACGACTGTCTTATATAGAAACTCACGTACCATACGCGACTGTCTTATAGAGAAACCCGCGTGTACAAGTTTCTATACGCGAATGTGTATAACAATAACCCGCGCATACAACAATTTTTTTTTAAAGAAAAAATATAAAAAGGTCTCTGTACATACTATACTGCAAATCAAAGGCAAGATAAAGGAACCACACTCAAAATCAAAGCAAATACTGGTCAAGAACCTACAGGATGAACCCACAGCAGGCTGGGCTCCCCAGTGGAGTCGCCAGTTCTGTTGTTCAGGATAAAGCGCCCTTGTAACCTAGGGTCTGGGGTTACCAACTTACTACTAACTTGCATACAATCAAATTTTACAGGAAATGGACAGAGAATAGGAAGAAAATCTTGACTTACTCGATTAGCAATGGTTTATCCAAGCTTGATCTTCTCTCGCTCCACTTCTTTCCAAAGCTTCTAGGGATGCACTTCTTCACCTGCAAAAGAGCAAATCATTCAAGTAATAATCAAACATATAGATAAAGCATATAGATAAGCATATCCTTCAAAAGAGGTTAGATGAAAAGCATATAGATAACATAATCAAACATATTCATTAAACTAATATACATGAAATAAACTCAATACAAGATTGGAAGAAGAATTCTCTTTATTAACAAGCGGTGAATAAGATAAGAGTACAACCCAGCTTTTGACACAAGGACTCCTCTGCAACCAAAGGACTCTGAGTTCTGCTGTGCCAAGACTCTGAAGGTATACCACCATCATAACTTTGCTCTCCAAAATTCATTGATTAGCCCCCACCCCAAGGCCTCTATTTATACTTTGGGAAATAGAATGGTTTCGAAGGTTGGGATAGTT
This sequence comes from Pseudotsuga menziesii, assembly GCA_001517045.1. NCBI lineage: Eukaryota > Viridiplantae > Streptophyta > Pinopsida > Pinales > Pinaceae > Pseudotsuga > Pseudotsuga menziesii. The sequence goes on along the minus strand of LPNX010251903.1, from coordinate 88,205 downwards.
ATGGATTAGGCCCCAACTAATCTCATCTATTATCGATTTATATTTTTTAATGTCAAATTAAGGTATACATGGGTATTAATATAGGAAACTCGTGTATGATATGCGAGTTTATCAAAGGGAACTCACGTATTCAAGTACACGCGGGTTGCAATGCAAATACTCGCGTATGATACATGAGTTGCAATGCATATAGGCGCGTATGCAACCCAAAATTCATAATAAAAATATACAAGGTCGTTTCCATATATAATGTTTTGGCCACTTCAATCCAAATTTGTCCTTTTGTGTACCAACATGAAGAATGTCGGTACTCGGACGGAGAAGTGCCATTTTGGCTGATAACACCATTGAAAAGTTGACCGATCTTATTCCCAAGATACCATAATGTGTCTTTAAAAGGGAATCACACAACCCTAACGTATGAGCGGCTCCCAACTAGTATGCTGTGGAATACTTATTCCAAACACCTTGCTCCATGTCCGCTTTAGGAGTGTTGCAAAGTTGTCCTTCACAACAGAATGTGCTTTTGGCCGCTATAGATAGTTTCGACTTTAAAAGTATAGTATATAATTTTTATATGTCCGATGTCAAACCACACTTTCTGTATCTTGTAGATTTCCAGATCAAAGTAGTCCATGGGACTAAAACCATTGGATGAACGGTTGTTGATCAAGGCACATCTACTTGTGTAATCGCCATATCATGTTGGCGAGCTTTAAGGTCACCAGATTTGGTTCCGACCACAACGTTACTAATTTCAATGGTAGGTCTTTCTGCCCTCACGATATTCTACCTTCTTTTGATATTGAATTGGCAGGGAAAGTAGTTTTGATTGAGGTAGAAGTGGTAGACGATCATCTCGATTGTAATTTTCTTTTGGGTACGAGTTGGACTTATGCTATGCATGTTATCCCATCGTCTATTTTTCATGTAGTTATGTTTCCTCATGAAGGAAACATGGTTACATTTGATCTATTGTCATTTACCTGAAAAAGTCATACAGATGCATCAGAATCAAATATCTTGATGATTGATCAGGCTTGTCCAATGAATAAGAGTTTAGTAGTAGGAATGTATACTTCACTTATGGTAACTTTTGATTTTCCTGCTCCTGTTACTTATATTGGATCAATTAGTGTGGGGAACATTGCTTTTACATCCGAGGATTTTTATTCAATTTCAAATAATATTGATCCATTGATTTTACCCACGCAAGTTGAACCGAAAGTGCCCTTATATGTAGTAGAAGTTTCTTATTAAGATATTTATGATGTTGCTACAGATCCCATTGTGACTCTTTCTGTCTTCGAAGATTCAAATGTAGATTACTTTCCTGCATGGGATGGAAATTGTACGTATTCTTCCGACTGCTTAGAAATGGTTTTGCCTTCAGATTAAGCCATTATGGAAGCTATGATAGGATTTGATAAAATTTGGGAAGATATGCACCATAAGTCTTGTTTTCTTCCAGGCCTAAGTAGGATAAAAAATCAAGAGTTTCAAGCGGGGATATTTATAAGCCTGTAAACCATTTAGTGAAAGAATAAATTTTTGCTGAAGGGAATATGACAAATATATCCGAAATTAGGCCGATCAATATTTACACTAAACCGAAAGTCATGGAGAATATTTACATTGGAGCAAACTGTTCGTTTGATGAGATTTCCATTTATACTGACATTTTTATGGAATTCCACAATGTATTTTCCTAGTCATATGAGGAGAGGGACCCATCCATTGTTGAAGATGAAATTAAGACATATCCTAACGTTAAACCATTTCGACAAAAAAATCATCCTGTTAATCCAAGGAAGGAGACAACTGTTAAAGCTGAAGTCGAGAAGCTCCTAACGCAGGTTTCAACTATCCTATTTCGATGACAGAACGGGTATCTAACTCTTTTCTAGTTAATAAAAAGCAAGGGATTATCCCTGTATGTACTGATTTTATAAATTTGAATAAAGCATGCCCCAAAGATAACTACCCCATGCCATTCATTAATCAAATAATAGATGCGTGTGCAGGAAACGATATTTTTTCCTTTATGGATGGATTTTCAGGATATAACTAGATTCAAATTAAGCATGAAGATCAAAATAAGATTTCTTTTAACTATCCCTGGGGTACCTTTGCATATAGGAAGATTCCCTTTGGTTTGAAGAATGCTGGAGCTACCTTCTAATAAACTATGAATTTATCCTTTCACGATATCAAACACATAGTTGAACCCTATCTAGGTGACCTCCCAACACATTCTCGCAAGAGAAGTGACCATCCAATGCATTTACGATTAGTGTTTGAACAATGTAGACACTATAAGATTCATTTGAATCCCCACAAATGTGTCTTTTTTTCGAGTCAGGACAGTTGTTAGGGTTTATAGTGTCCAACAAGTGGATTATGGTTGACTCACTCAAATTAGAGGAGATTATAAATATGCCTCCTTGTACAGCTGAGAAAACTTCAAAGTTTACAAGGAAAGTGCAATTTTCTCAAGCATTTTATAGTTAAGTATGCTAAAATAAATAAGGATTTCATGCACCTACTCAAACAAGATACCCCATATTTATGGTATGAGGCTGCACAATAATCGTTTGATGGTCTTAAAAAATCACTATTATCAGCCCCTCTGTTTAGCCCTCCAAATTACACTAAATATTTTATACTATATCTGTATGCATCTGATTCTACAGTTTGCACAGTGCTAGTTCAAGAAGATGATCAACTCCAGGAACACGCCATCTACTACCTTAGACGATCCCTCATAGGACCTGAACTTTGATCCTTTTGGAATTCTGACACATGCATCAAAACAAAAAATAAGAATGCATGCATCAATTAGTGTGATGTAGCATAGTGGGGAGAGGGGTGTGTGTTGTAGTTTAGTGGTGAAAGGTTTTCAAATTTGATCCCTCTCGACGCTTTGTAGAACCAGAGTTAGATAGGTCTATATAAGTTTCCAACATAGTTGATGTTAGTCCCTCTTTTTATGTAACAATGAGGGTAAGTATGCTTTCTTGGAAGCTTTTAAAATAATGCACATTTTTTCTGGAAACTTTTGTATTAATTGTGTATTGAAGTGTCAAATTGGATTTAAACATAGTAGTTTCTAGATAGTTAAAGTGATGTATTTTCTTCATTCAAAGTGGTTTGAAAATTATTGCCCGCAAAGATATAGCCATGTTAATCTTACATTATCTCATTTGATTCATTCTTCCCATCCAAAACATGTAATCAATTACCCAAGCATTCAACCTACAAGCAAGAGTAAAATATTTCTTATGGTTGACAACCTCAATATTAATTGTCTTATGAAAGAGTCAAACATGCCACAAGTGGAAATGAATTTGGGTAGAGAGGATACTCCTCCCTAACCAATCAAGATAGACCCAAATGGCATTAGTTAGTCACCCAATTATCTCCAAATATGTCCCTGTTCCACCAGAGGAGAAATTTATAGAAAATGATACATTGCCACATCCCAATCCTAGAAATTAACAGAAAATGATACATTTCCACATCCCAATATATAAGTCTTCTAATAAATCAAAGAACTACCATTTGTATAACTTGTACGTTGTATCCTATCTTCAACTGCTACTTGTCATCCAAGTAATCTAGGTTTGAATGAGATATATGCTTTACAAATGCCTTGGATTCTCCTAACCCATTTGGCTTTAGGATCCTAAGTTGCACATCTTTTTTCTAAACTTATTTCATATATTTCATTAATTTACAAAATAAAATACATTGTATAATCATATATCTTCCCGCGAATTAGGGTCATGTTAATCCCCCTTCTTATGTAAGCAAAGAGGGAAAGCACATTTTTTTTGGCTTCGACTAAATGAATAAGTTTTGTTTTTTGTTTTTAATTCTTATCCTAGTGGCCAATTGTATTGCCAAAATGGATTTAAATGTAGAAAATTCCAACATGCGAAGCAATGCATTTCCTCAATTGAAAGTGGTTCAACAACATATTCTCCATAAAATATGCATGCTAATCCGATAGCATCCCATTTGTTTATTATGCTTGTCTATTTATCCACTAATCTCCAAAGATGCCCTTAATTCGTGAGACAAAAAATGAACAAATAATCAATATTTGACGCAACCCAATCGCAAGAAGTTTGGGATACCTTGCAATGCCATAATAGATGCTTGACTGTTTCTATCTTCTAAAAATTCACTTGACTACCATGTGTACAACTTGTATTTGGAACCCATCCTTAACAGATACGCAATTATTAAGGGTCACCCATACAATTATTCTAGGTTTGAATGAGGTATGTGCTTTCCAAATGCCTTGGAATCCCTTAACCCTTCTCATTTTAGGATCATACTCACTTTTTTTTATAAATACATGCTTTACAAATACCTTGGATTTTCTATCCAATTTAGTTTTAGGAGCATCAAATGTGCATATTTTGTTTAGCTATTGTGTCATTGAGAATTTTGGGTGAACCTTGTCATAATATTTTTTGTTATATAATCAAAGAAGGGTTTTGCATATGACCACTTCGCTATTAAAATAGGAGCTTTGGAAACCTATTTGCATCCTCTTATGCACAAACTAGAAAACATGACACACAATGGCCTTTTTTGGTGTCTTTAATTGCATCTCAGCATATTAATTGTGTCGTTATTTGCATCCCCTTAGCATATTATGTGTCCTTTAGCATCCCTTTAGTCTTAGGTGACCATATGCAACTTTGGGGACATAATTTGAATGAAATAATGAAGCGAAGGAACCTTCCAAAGTCCAAAATCAAGGAATATATACCAAAGGTTTACATGAAAGCACCTAAAACATTCCAACATGGACACATTGCAATGGTGGTTGGAGGTTCACGCATTGACACATGACATACAATAATATTTCCCATGAACCCCATTTCATAGAATTTCTTATCATATCATATCCTACTTTGAACATGCCATATTAAGGTGGCTACCATAAGACATTTAAGAGTATGAAAACAAGAACCTAAAATAAATAAAAATCTAAAACTAATTAGAATTTCATCATTCTTTAGTCAACCCTTGAACTTGGGTTTTGCATGATAAATATGGGAAACTATATACAACACATGCATCATAGGTGTATTATAAACTAAGCCCACATATCAACATCTTTACGAAATAATCACACATTAACATAACACATATACAATCTAACCAATCATAATTCCAAGGGTCAAAATCATGTAAATGGAAAGATTTAAATGTCTCACCCATGTTGAAATGTATTCAAACCCTTTTGTTATCATGTTGAATCATGAAGTCCACATTGTTGTAAAGGGTTGTATTCCCCCCAAATGGATACTTATACTAGAGATGTTATGCCATCATCTCGAGATTCAAAAACTATAATGACAAGTACCTTAGAGTAAAAATGAAATTTCATTTCACCTAGGTTAAAAATTATGAAGTTTTTGCGATCTAATTAGAAAAATATTTCTCCAAGTGCTAAGCACCCATAAACCCAGAAATGATGCCTTTGTTAAAAATAATCATAGCTCAATCAAGGGATCCTTAATCAAGATAATTCATTATGGGTGGAAGAAGATGACCTTCCCTAGAAATGCATGATGAGGGGATGAGGGTCATCAATAAAAGTTCTAGGTGGAAGAAGATGATATACCCTAGAAATGCATGAGGGGGTTTTCATTGATGAGGCACTAGAAATAAATTCCCAAGTTTTTGCTATCTAATTAGTAAAAACATTATCTAGGTGTCAAAACCATTAAACCTACAAACTATGCATATGCTTTTGCTAGAAATAATCCCAACTCAATTAAGGGTCACCGATAAAGGTTATGGGTGGAAGAAGATGATCTACTCTAGAATGCATGATGATGGGATCTTAATTGATGGGGGCATTAGAAAGAAAATATTCTCCAGATAAAATGGTATTATCCACTTGAAGAGGTTGGTATGCCACAAAAATAACAATCTATAATGGTCCACATCTATTATGACAAATGAATGATTTGTTATGGTCAATTTTTAACTCCCTATTACTTCATTAATTAGTAGTAGGGACACAATATGAAGAGGTGATGCCAAGGGCATTATATGATTTCCACTACTAAGTTGGCATTGAAAGCAACTTTTATAATTTGGCTTTGATTTTCGAAGGCAACTTGAGAAGCTTGTTGTAGAAAAATAATGTTGGAGAAAATCTAGATCTTGTAGATTAATGGAAAAAGTGTAGAAAAATGGAAGAGTAGACATTTTTTTTACACATGCCAAAATATTTATGAGTGATATATTACCATCAAATAATGTTACATACTTATACATGAAGCTTTGCCTCAAGATAGACATACAATCTTAACGACACTAATAAACTGTTGAGAGAATATCTCAACCATCCTAACAACTCTAACTAATTACTAACAACATGAATTTATTACAAATATGAGCCTTACATTCCAACACCCCATCAAGGATTACATTACAAAACTCAATGAAAGAAAACACACTAAATGAACACGAAACATAACAAAACATTAATTATAAGGTGTGTCTTTTGAAAATAGTCCCTGGATTAGTAAGAATCCTTCAAATTGGTCCCTATTCGACTAAAACGTAAAGTCTCCCAAATGTAATTCAAGCCCCCAACATCATTCGACATTATTTAACACTTGAAATGTCTCACAACACTTGCAATGTATCACAACACTTGCAAAGGTATAAGTTTGAACTTCAATATCTCGAATCTCCTTTAAACTATTAGACATCAATCCCCACAGTATCATGGGTCATAGGAAGTAGATGTCACATATCGTTTCTTCACAAACCCTAAAGTTTTCATTGTCGTTATTTTCACAACAAGATAAATTGATGAGAGAAGATAGAACAAGACTTGGAACCTATGTTGTGATGCACCGTCGATTTCCCTCGCTCTCCAAAACAAAGTACCACAAATTCTTTAATGCATCAATGCCTTCAAATGATGGAAATTGAAGTACGGATTGAAGTAATTTGACGACTTGATCAGAGTTGATGGGTGGACTAGGTATGGAAATTTGTTCTATGTTGTTGGACTTATTGGCAATTCACCATCCCTTAATCAGTCCTACATAATGCATGGTTTGGAATGAAATCAAAATTCTCGAGCAGTTACGTGGTAGCAGGAGATGTTTTCTTCTTGCATGAAAATATCCAATGCTCTATGATTTCTCGAGCATGTGTCATGCCTAAGGAAACATTTACCGAGTCTATCATCAGTTCCATTTATACATGACACCTGGAGTATGAAGGCACCTCCACCTCCTATAGAGATATAGACTTGCAACATGCATACCTATGGATCCTAACTAATGTGGACATCTCGCCCTTGTTTTGACCAACCGATGGTGTATAGTTTCATTTGCAAAAGGATCGCCTCAAAAGACCCCATCAGAAAATCCTCCCACTCTAATATGGGCCATACACCGTCACCAAGGATGTGGTTGAGAATGATTTTGAATTGAGTACCCCCCTTGCCTTGGTTTGCATCCTGTCCTTAATGTGGAGCTGCTTCAATCATATTTTCCATCGATTTTGGACACCTCAAAGGTAGTCAAGCACTTGGCCCTTACATTATTCAATATTGACGACATTGAGCAGGCGATCGTTAACTGGATCATGGCAAATTATATGAAGAGCACTCGCCAACAAAACATCAAATTGTATCGATTCGTCAAAGTAGGAAAACTTCTTCACCAGGGAAAGTGGCTCACTAGGACACAAATTTAGAAAAAGTTTCTCCATCTAATGGAGGAACTTGGCATAATGGGGACCATTGTTCCTTAAGGGGGAGGACTGATCCAGTTACAACAATTCTCCATCCTTTTGTCAAATTTATATGAGTTTTTGGGTTCCAAAATTTTGGGGCCATTTTGAGGCCATAAACAATGTCCTTTGTCCTATTCAAGGGGCTAAGAGTTGTTATGGCATGCCTTCTCAGTTAGCTCTTTCCAATGATACATCGTGCACACTACACGAATATGATATGCAAAATTTGTGCCCCTAAGAACTTAGGTAAACATCTCGTTGTTGATTTCTAAGCAACTTCGAGATCCATTCTCTAGGAGAATGTAGGACCTAGTCAGGGACAAGGGGGTTAATCAACATTTAGTTCGGGACTGAAGCTCAACCTAGGGCTGAGAACCATTCTTCAGGAAAATGGAAGACCTGGTTAGGGACCAGGGGGTTTATCAACATAAATAAGTTTGGGACTGAAGCTCAGCCTGGGGTTGAGAGCCATTTTTTTAAGAATGGAGGCATTTGGTAAGTTACCAAGACGTTGACCTTAGTCAACCTTTGGCCAGGGGATGAAGAACCTGGTCAAGGACCAGGACCTGGTCAGGGACCAAGATGTTGAATTCCTAGTGTGAATCTAGGAAAGTGATTTTCTCTTCTCCTTGGTTAGTGGGATATGGGACCTTCTCAAGGGACTGACCAGCCCTTATTGAAGTACCTAGCACATGACCTTGGTGTCAATGAGGAGAATGAGATAAACAATGAATAATATTCCTTATTTATGAATATGTACTTTGAGTTGGCACCTATGTATCATGAAGACCAAGAAGAACGATTGAGATGACTAGTTATGGTCATGGAACCACCTTGAAGGGCCAAGAATCCCATTAAAAGTTAAAGTACCCCTAGTGATGGTCCAAGTGCCCACTAGTAAAAGACCCATAACCCACTAAAAATTAAAAAGATCAAAAGACTAAAATATCAAAATATTAAAAGATCATAAACTCAAAAGACCAAAAATATTAAAATCCCCTGAGGGTGGTTTCCTTAACTTATGGATTTGTCTTTCATTGATAGACTATTAATAAAGAAGCATCCTCATTTGTTCAAATCATCCAAGACATTTTCATCTTTGATCAAAAGGACAATTTCTTAGGGATTATATGTTGTTCTTTTGTCTATGTCTCACACGTGTGGACTGGTTCAAGTCTTGAAGATATTTGTGAGGTTTGGTTCAACTTGTTTTGACAATCGTGAGGTCTGATTCAGCTTGTGTAGGTATCCATGAGATCTATCCCATATTCTTGCAGCAGACAAAATCCCTATAGGTTCTGTTTTATGTGGCATGAGCCATGCTAGGGTCTTCTCAAGGTAGGTTGAACCTCTTCCAGACAAATCGATCCCTAGTTAGTGAATCCTATAGCAATCAAGCCATATCTAGGACATCCAACAATAGTCGAGCCCTGTATAGGGCATCCTCCAAGCATTCGATCCCTACTAGGTCATCATTTCAATAAACATCACAACTAACATACAATGGTAGTCAATATCAGCCTCCGATCTTGTTCAATAAAACCTCTATTCAAGTGTTTGGGATTTGGATCAATTTGACTGCTAGCAGTTATTTTGTTCAGGACTTTCATCCTCCAACATGTTCACTTGGTATATCTGCCCTAGAGGCAAGTTTATCCTTGATGTAAAAGGGAATCATTGTTCGGGTACACAGGGTACTCCCAAAAGACCGAACACCTTCAGCAACCACTTCACACAAATAGATCACAAATCAACACACCGATGCTTGTCACGTGGTTAAAACTCTCGAGAGGGAAAAAGTCCACGGCCCCAACCAAATAGCTACTTGGAGCAATTTATTATGCAAAAAAAAGAAAGTTACATATGAGCTTCTCATAATCGATCAACTAGCCAAGGACCCTCTATGCTCTTTAAATAGAGATCATAAACCAATCAGGTGTTAAGCCACAGATCAATGATATGTATGATCTAAGAAAAGTTGAACCGTCGGATCACTCTATGTCTAGAACATATCGTGACCGTTGGATTAGAATATTTACAAATGCATACTAATGCATACTAAAGAAACACACTTTTACCTAACAGATATATTACACAAGTTGATCTTAACTAACTCTTAAGTGTCTAGATATCCTAACATCCCCCCTTAAGAACAACTTGTTAGGATTATTAATCCTCCCTTGTCCAAATTTGGTCATATGTCTAAATTGGGAGTCATGTCTAAATCGGGAGTCCATCCAGTCTATTTATAGTCATTAACACCAGAGTCAACTTGACCTAATTGGGGCACATGTTTCAGTTACTAAAGTGTGGGGAACACTAATTGAGGCTCACTGCCACTAATTGCACTTGATTGCATCACTTTAGGAGCCTCCTAGACCAATCCCTACAATTTAGGAAGCCACTGGGAGTGCCGAAACCAACCAAGGTTAGTTCACTTCATTTAATGACTAGTCAAGCTAAGTTAGGAGTCAGTTACATTCAGTTCTAGTCCTCTACATTTAGTTAGCACTAGGTTTACTTGACTGAACACATGTGGGGCGCATTTCTCACCTACCACAGTCAGTTAACCTTTGTCAACACTAAATGTAACACTTGAGTTGTGTTTTAGAGCTCCGATGAACTCCGGTTATGGTTTAGACAAGGTCAGTTAACTACTGAGTCCTCCGATAGTGATTTAGACAAGGTCTTGGTTACCTATAGTCAAGTAGAGTCTAATCAATTCGAACTTCCTCACGTGGATTCGAATTGCTTGTGGCTATTAAAGCCATTTTACTTCATTGTAATTATCATCGGATTAATTTTTTGATTAATGAAAGCATTCACAGCTGCAAGCCTTTTGCACTGTTTCATTCTTCAATTGCTGAGTAAATTGTGAGATCCACTTTGTGAGTTGTGTATTTGTCTACAGATCTATATGCTCAAATTTACACAACTTGGGATAGGATTGAAGGATTTACAAAAGTGACACTATTAGGAGAAGGAAGGAGGCATTAGAGCCTATCCCCCCTTAAGAACACATTCCTGAACTCCTAACATGGACCGAAGTTTAGAAAAATTCGCTTTTGTAAGAGACTTGGTGAAGATGTTTGCAACTTGATCATCTGTAGGGTAATAGAGCACTTCAATAACACGATCATGAATAAGATTTCTAATGAAGTGCATGTGTAGTTCAATGTGTTTGTTGCGCTGATGTAGAACTGGATCTTTGGCAAGCTTGATGGCACTTTGATTGTCGCACCAAAGTGGAGTAAGCTGATGTTGCTCGAATCCAAACTCTAAAAGGATCTATCGAAGCCATAAAGCTTCCTGACTAGCATTAACTGCGACTTGATATTCTACTTCTGCTGAAGAAAGAGCAAGAGCTTGTTGTTTATTACAAGCCCAAGTGATAGGTCCAGATCCCAGACTGAAAACATAACTTGCAGTAGACTTTCGATCATCAGGATCGTTGGCCCAATCTGAATCAGTGAAACCAACCAACAAAGGTTTCCCCCCTGTACTGTAATGAATCCCAAACTGAATTGTACCTCGAATATATTGAAGTATTCTTTTTGCTGCTTTCTAATGAATTTCATGAGGAGTTTGCATATAACGGGAAACACGACCAATGGCAAAGGAAAGGTCAGGACGGGAATGAGTCAAGTATAAAAAACTACCAACAAGCTGACGATACAAGGTGGAATCTACTTCAGGGAAAGTACAAGTGGCAGAAAGTTTGACTCCAGACTGGAAGGGAGAAGGGGTTGGTTTACAATATTCCATGTGGAAGCAACGAAGAAGGTCACAAGCATACTTAGACTGGGAAAGAAAGATTCATTCTTTGGTTTGCAAGACTTGGAGACCAAGAAAATAATGCAAATGTCCTAAGTCTGACATTTCAAAATTTTGTAGTAAGACTGGATTTCACATGGGTTATAAGTTTAGGGTCACTACTAGTAAGGATAAAATCATCAACATAAAGAACAAGTGTGATGAGATGGTTTCCTACTTTCTTGGTATAGACATTGGGGTTAGAATGGCATCTAAAAAAACCAGTGTCAAGGAGAAAGCTATCCATTTTGACATACCAAGCTCTAGGAGCTTGATTAAGGCGATATAAGGATTTCTTAAGGAGACAAACAAGGCTAAAGTTATTCTGAACATATCCAGGAGGTTGTTCCATGTAAATTTCCTCATGTAAATCACCATATAAGAAGGCAGACTTGACATCCAATTGATGGACTTCCTAGTTATGTAAGGATGTAAGGGAAAGAACAAGGTGGATGGAGTTCATTTTTGCTATAGGGGCAAAGGTTTCATTGTAGTCAATCCCTTCATCTTGGGAAAAAACTTTGGCAACTAACCTTGCCTTAAGTCTTTCAACACTTCCATCTGATGCATACTTATTTCTGTAGACCCATTTACATCTGACAAGTTTTCTTCCTTTTGGAAGAGAAACAAGATCCCAAGTATCGTTCGCCATTAAGGAACGATATTCTTCATCCACAGCTGCATCCCAATCTGGATTTCCTGAAGCTTCTGCAAAAGTTTCTCGATCATGATTCTCGGAAACTTGAGCCAAAAGAGAAGAGGCTCGCTGAAACTGAGAACGTGTTCGATGTTGATCTCTAGGATCACCGGCAAGATCACCAGCTACTTCACATGTTGAAAGGACCCATCGATGAAGTATTGGTGCTGGTGCAATTGGAGGAACATGAGCAGGCAGAGGTGGATTTTCATCCTCACTGTCATCATCAGAAACTGGAGTTGGAAACCTATCAAGGAAGTTGGAAGAAGAAGAAGGAGGCACAATCGCTGAAACAGGCTCGCAGGCCAAAGATGGCACACCCGCCAAGTTAGGCTCGTAGGCCAAGATATTTTCATCAAATTTAACATCTCTTCTAATGATTATATCATGACAATGTGGCTGAAGAAGTCTATAACCTTTTACATCTTCAGAATATCCAACAAATATGCACTTTTCACTTTTAGGTTGCAATACTTTCCATTTTTCATCCGGAATGTAAGCCCATGCTTCACAACCAAACACACGAAAGTGACTTACATCTGGTTTAATTTTACTCCATGCTTCTTCCGGTGTTATACCCTGTAAAACTTTAGTGGTTGTGCGATTAACTATGTAATTTGCACAATTTATGGCCTTGGCCCAATATTGAAGACTTAGTCCTTTAGATTGGATCATACAATTAGCCATTTCTTTTAAAGTGCGGTTCTTCTGTTCAGCTACACCATTTTGTTGTGGTGTATATGGAACAGTGTGCTATTGTTGGATTCCTTGTTCAGTGCAAAAAGTAATGAACTTGTTGTTAACATATTCTCCTCAATTGTCAGATCTTAACTTAATAATTTGATGACCAAATTGTTTTTCAATAAGGGCCTTGTAGGCCAAGAACATGTTAAATACTTCGCTCTTAAGTTTTAGGAAGTAAACCCAAGTGCATTTGGAGTAGTCATCAATGAAGGTTAAGAAATATTTGAAACCAGAAAATGAAGCAGATGGAAGAGGGCCACACAAGTCACTATGCACAAGCTCCAAGGGAATCGAGGCGTGCTAAGAGGCACGTTTGTCAAAATTGTCTCGATGATGTTTTTCGAGTACACAACCGGAACAAACACCATCCTTGCAAGATACCAGCGGAAGACCAGTCACCATATTGTCTTTACATAGTTGTTGCAATGAGCGATAATTTAAGTGACCAAATCGCTCATGCCAAAGTTTGCTCAAGTTATCACTATGAACAACAAAAACTGAAGGAAAAGGTGATGACCCAAAGTTGTTAAATTTGTACAACTTGGTAATATCATCAACAGTTCCAGTAGCAAGGATATTTTGAGGATTTTTAAAATCCTTGATTACAACTTGGTGAGGTGTAAACGTCATAGTTTTACCTTCACCTGAATGAGTAATTTGATAGACTGATAGCAAATTGTATGAAATTTTTGGAACACAGTACATCACTGAAATGACCATTTTCTACTGGAACTGTTCCAGATCCTACAACACTTCGAGATCTATCATCACTAACAAATATTTGTTTGGTGTTATATTCATGCATAGTAGAAAATATGGCTTTATCCTTAGCCATATGATAAGATGCTCCAGAATCAATGAGCCATTCAATTAAAGTAGAAGAAGAAAATGCAATATAAGAGTAACCAGAGGCACAAAGTGCATGTCTATGAGAAGACGAATCTAGGCTGATGTGGTGCTTCTTCATTGCTGCTTCCAAAGCTGCCATCTTCTTAAAACACTTAGATTCATCATGATTATCTTTCCCACAAAAATTGAAATGATGCTCAGTCTTATTTCCTTTTTGCTTGGATTCTTTGTCATTTTTTAAAGAAAGAGTTGACTGAGAGGGTTTGGGACCCTTGTTGTTTGGCTTATTATTGCGAAAATTCTATTTCTTGGGAGGCTTGGACTTTTATTTATGTTGGGACAATAAGGCTTTCCCAGATGTATCTGCATTGTTAATTATTCCAAGATGAATGAGCTTATCTTGCTCTCTAATTAATGAATCACAAAAGGATTCAAGGATAGGCTCTTGATAGCTAGTTGCAGTCAAGGATTCTTTCATGGAGTGGAATGTAGATACAAAAACAGAATATGTCGGTCCAAGTTTTGAAAGAATATGATAAATACATTGTTTGTCTTTTTTCTTAATCTTGCATTCTGCACATAATAGTCTAAGAATTTTATACTTAGATAAATAGTTTTGAATGCGTGAAAAATCATTTGGATTCAAGGAAAGCAACCCATTCTCAAGTTGATGTCCCCGAATCTTATTGTGTTTACCAAACACAGATTCCAACTTTTCCCAAGCGAGATTAGGTTCATCAATTCCAGATATGTGGAATCGCGAATCAGTAGAGATTGACATCCCAATCAATCCATGAGCTTCATCACATCTATTTGCCCATTTAATTTTCTTATCATCATCAATGGGTTTTGTTTCTTTCCCTGAGGTTATCCTGAAAAGTACCCTACTTCGCAGAACATCCTCCATACGAGATTTCCATGAGAAATAGTTAGAACTTGTAAGTATAATATCACAAGGGGCAGCCATACTATAAAATAATGGCTAAAAGAATAGAAACTAATTGTCTGGATGCAAAGAGCTCGAAAAAATATGCGGTTTTAAAAAAACGGCACTTAAAACTGATTCTGGATGATAAAGTTATGCTTGACCAAAGAAAATGTTGAAGATGTCCCCAATAGTGACGTGGCAGATATTAACTTGACCAACTAAAAAAAGAAGCCTCATCTTCTCAAGATCAACCTTTGACAATCACTTTTACAATAAAGTTGCTTTGAAGTGAATCACTTTTGTAGAATAAGTGATGTTCACTTTTACAATAATGTGACTCTTAAATAGTGCGGCAATAAGTTAAAAGACTTAAGAGACTCACTTTTATTTTATTTTATTTATGTGAGATGCACTTTTACAATAAAATAACTTGAAAATAAAAATTGCATGCACTAAAAAGTAGCCTAATAAGACTTGAACTCAAGACCTATTAAGTAATAAATCAACTTTGGACCAAGTGAGCTAAGTTTAAAAGGTACGTAAAATAATGGAAAGAGGAAGGGTTTATTTTTATTTTTTTTATTCTTCTCTCTCATTCTTCGTGCTTGCTTTCTTTTCCTGTAAATAAAAAAAAAACGAACAACAAAAACAAAAAAAATATTTTTCCACACAATGGGGTTAGATTTTGGTTAGCTTACCCGGAAAGTCTATGTTTTCAAGTTTTCTCGCTGTTTCTGATTTGCTGTGATTGCACAAGGTGCACGACAAAGAGCATATGTAGCCGAGAAGACAAGAAAAAAAAAACTTTCTCTTACTGTTTCTGATTCGCCGCGATCGCGTAAGGTGCACGACAAAGAGCATACGCAGTCAGGGAAGGCAACAATCCAAGATTAAAACAGAAAATATCTAATAACAAATTGATAAAATATGAGAGATTTAAAAAAAACAAATCCGTCACTGTAACATTATACCTTCAGATTTGTCGAAATGGGTGTTTCTGGAGCAAACGGAAATGGTTTTCGGTGAAACGAAGACCGTTTCCAAATGGAAACGACGCTCCAAACGCAATGGAACAAATCTCACAGGCCACAAATGCACATAAAATCCAAAACCAGAAACCCTTTCAAAGTTTTGGCAACACCGGTTCCAGATCTTGATCAAAACCGAAAACGACTCTTCATAAAAGCTCTGATACCATGTTCAGGTACACATGGTACTCCCAAAAGACCGAACACCTTTAGCAACCGCTTCACAGAAATAGATCACAAATAAACACACCAATGTTTGTCACGTGGTTAAAACCCTCGAGAGGGAAACAGTCCACGACCCCAGCCAAATAGCTACTTAGAGCATTTTATTATGCAAAAGAAAGAAAGTTACATATGAGCTTTTCATAATCGATCAACTAGCCAAGGACCCTCTATGCTCTTTAAATAGAGATTATAGACCAATCAGGTGTCAAGCCACGGATCAATGGTAGGTATGATCTAATAGAAGTTGAACCGTCGGATCACTCTATGTCTAGAACATATCGTGACCATCGGATTAGAATATTTACAAATGCATACTAATGCATACTAAAGAAACACATTTTTACCTAACGGATATATTACACAAGTTGATCTTAACTAACTCCTAAGTGTCTAAATATCCTAACAATCATAAATAGTGGTTCTAAGAAAGGGGATCTTTCCCTTACTGCAAAGGTAAAGAAGAACACAAAATTATTCCATCAAAATAAGAAAGGTAATAAGCCTCAAGGTAAGCAGTATGATTTGTCAAAGAAAGAACGCTACAATTGTCACAAAATGGGACATTATGCCAGAGATTGTAAGCATCTAAAGAGAAAGTTCAGAGCCTAAAATTCTAGGCATTCACAATAGAAGAAGAACCTAAGAAGAAGAAGAACAATAAGTCTTCCCAATATCAAGAACCTAGAAGAGAGTACTATTTGATTTCAGCCTTCTTCGGATCCATTACCAATGGTGATAAATCCTGGTTGGTGGACATCAGAGCTTCCAAACACATGACCGGATTTCAAGAAGCTCTTACAGACTTCAGAAAGAAGCATTTTACTACTTGGGTGGAACTTGGAGATGATACCACCAATGAAATCAAAGGATTTGGTTCAACATATTTTCAACTTGAGTTAGGGACTATCTTGCATATTGAAGACATATTATATGTCCTTGGCTTAAAGAAGAATCACCTCTAAGTTGCAGGATTAGAAGATATAGGTTATAGAGTAACATTAATGGATATAAAGGTTCTCCTATGGCCAAAGAATGAAGATTTGAGTTCCACTGTGATGATTGGAGTTCGAGAGAGAGGCCTCTACAAAGCATTTGAGCATTCTATTCATGCATTGGTCCATAGCAAAATCAATCCATGTGAGTTATGGCATTGAAGGTTTGGGAACCTTCATTATAGAGCTCTTCCCGGTCTACAAAAGATGGTAACAAGTATGCTTGAGTTTTCTTATGAGCATGATGGTATCTGTAAAGGTTGCGCTTTTGGAAAGAATGCCAAGAAATCATTTTCTAACAGTAGCAGTAGATGTAAAGGGATTTTAGATCTAATTCATTCAGATATATGTGGACATATGACTTCACCTTATATGATTGGTTGTTTATATTACTGTGATTTTCATAGATGATTGCTCCCGTAAGTCCTGGATTTATTTTCTGAAGACTAAGAATGAAATTCTTGACAAGTTCAAAGAATTCAAGGAACTGGTTGAAAATAAGACCAAAAGGCACATTCGTATCTTGACGTTAAATAATGGGGGTGAGTATGAATCTCATCAGTTTGATGATCTTTGTCGAGAAGCAGGGATCAAGATGGAGCTAATAGTTCCTTACAACCCTCAACAGAATGGGGTTGCATAAAAGAAAAACATAACAATATGTGAAACTGCCAGAGTTATGTTATGTGATCTAGATCTTCCTTTATCTCTATGGGCTAAGGAAGCTGGTACTGTTGTCTACATTCAGAACATAATCCCTCATGCAATTATGGGGGGAAAAACTCCAGAAGAAGTGTTCACAGGTAAGAAACCCATAGTTGATCACATGGGGATCTTTGCCACTCCAGTCTATATTCACATGGCAAAAGAAACTAGAACAATTCTAGAGCCTTCTGGAAATAAAGGCACGTTTATTGGTCACAGTGAAAGGTCAATATTATCGCATCTATGTTCTTGGTCAGAGGCACATTGCGGTCAGTAGAGATGTGATATTCTATGGGGAAGCTGCTTTTCGTCATTCTAGAGAGCTTCCAAATGATTCAGAAAACTCTTCTTTTGAAGTTCCAGATTCTTTTCATTTAGATGATCAGAGGGAGGAGGAGGATGCGCCTTCAATTCAAGATGCTTTGGTAGAACCAAAAATTCCTACCAAAGAATTGTTTGAGGCTACCCCTTCTAAGAGAAGACTTGCTTGGTTTTTTGAAACATTGCAGGAAGCCAATAAGCATAAGCTCCTCTAGAAACCTTCAGAGAAAGCAAGAATCCCCAAAAGTATTCTGGTCTTATGAGATAACTCATTGATGCAGATCCTTCCACTTATAAGAAAGTAGTCGATCAACAGGCATGGAAATATGTAATGATCAAAGAGTACAATTCTATTATGAAAAATGATGCATGGGAAGTGGTCTAAAGATCAAAAGGGAAGTTTGCAGTGACTTCTAAGTGGATTTACAAAATCAAACATGCTATTGATGGAAGTATTGAAAAATACAAAGCAAGGTTTGTGGCCAATTATTTCTCTCAAAAGGATGGCATAAATTATAATGAAACATTTGCTCCAATTTCTAGATACACCACCATCAAAACAATTATCTCCCTCGCTGTTGTATTTGGATGGAAACTTCACTAGATGGATGTGAAGACAACTTTCATTAATGGCAAGATTGAAGAAGAATTTTACATTGAACAACCATAAGATTTTGTGACTCATGGGATGGAATCTCATGTGTGTAAGCTAAAGAAAGAATTGTATGGGCGCAAATAGGATACGAGGGTTTGGTATGCAAGGATTGACAGTTACCTTCATAGCTTGGGGTTCTCCAAGAGTACTGTTGACTCCAACCTATATTTCAAGGTTGTTCAAAACCATCCCTTGATCTTGGTTATATATGTGGACGACTTGTTCCTCACTGGAGAGGAACAACTGATAGCTCAATGTAAGAGGGAGCTCACTTTATACTATTGATATAAAGGATCTAGGTCTTATGCACTACTGTCTTGGTCTAGAGGTATGGAAAAATCTAGATGACATCTTCCTTTCATAAGGGAATTATGCAATTGATATATTGCGAAGGTTTGGGATGCAAGACTGCAAGCACATGAGCACACCCATTACATCAAACTTGAAGAAACTACATGAGTCAACTTCTTGCTCAAAGATAATGGATCCTACTTAGTATCGTCAGCTTATCGGATCCTTGATGTATCTAGTGTTAGTTTTTCTAAGTTATTTTACTTAGGATTTTTATCTGAAAGAATAACAAGTACAACAATACATCAAAGATACATAAGATACACAAGAAACAAAGATTTTCATCGAGAAATCCATAAAGGAGAAAACCCTGCAAACATCCTCAGAATAGTTCCATCACAAAGATAAGATGACAAGATAGAATAATCCAAGAAGAATATCTCTGCAACAAATCTCTGTCCCTCCTCTTCCTCTCTCTCCTAAAGCGTACATGAGAGAGCAAGTGAAGTGTGTGACAAATGAGGGCACCTCTCTATTTATATTATTTCGTTGAGTTGTTAACTCAACCACTATGTTGACCAAGTTATTTATGGGGCTAACCTACCTAAGAATACAATAAATACATTTTACTTTATTTAACCTAGGGACTATTGCCCCGAATTACAACGAAGGGTTTACCTTAGTGACCATACACAATGATGACACCTCCAAAGGAGGAACACACATCCCCGATGGGAGTATACCAATATACAATAATAATATACATCAAAATATCTTCCGAAGTTACAATTACAACAACACTCCCTATTAAATAGGAAGGTATTCTCTCGCCATAGTCATAAACACATATGGTCATCTTCACTGAGTCACCATCGTCATTGCTGCCATTGTCCTCATCTTGTCCAATCTGTCACATCTATCCATCATAGGAAGTTTCTATATAACCAACCCTTTTTCATGTTGTATATAGGCCTAGGCCTCATCTAGGTATTTATCATATCCATGAGCAAGCCATCATGTAGGTATATACAAGGACCATTCTTTACATTTCCACTGGAATAACCAGTGTCTCCTACCATATTCTCGTCATATCAGATCATCGTGTAGGTACAACCCAAGACCTTCTTTACATTTCCACTGCAATAACCCACATTTATTACCATTATCTCATCGTCATTGTGTAGGTATAGTCTAGGACCTTATTTACATTGCCACGACGATAACCTATGTTTTCTACTTTTATCTTTTCGTATCTCGATCATCTCTTTTGCCCCGCACAAAACAAAACAAAGCACATAGATCACAACCCATATGCAGAACACCTTTGTTCTATCAACACAGGAACATGTCAGGATGTCACCAAGACAATCCTGTATCCACCACTATGTGAGAACCTTCAAGGAGAACAACTTAGTGCATTATGTCTCTGCACGACCAACCTGCGTTCTATCAATAGAACCGCCTAGGTGCACCTCCTCGTGCTTCAAGACCTTATCTTCTCAACATAGGCACACATATATCTCATATATATGTAAGGATGAATTACGACCCAACAACCTGCTACACCATGAACTCTTATGTTCTTCTAGTCAACCTCAAGGGATTACATCTGAACAACCTGTGTCCATGATCTTTTCCATTCAGATAACCTTCGGGACATATTACGTCTGAGTAACCTGCGTACCACACTAGGGCTCATTCTTTACACTCAAACAACCCACTGGGCGTATTACATTCGAATAACCTGCGTACCACGCTAGGACTCATTCTTTACATTCATATGACACGTCACATGACTGATTACATCCGAGCAACCTGCTACACCAGGATTTTCCCCGCTCGAACAACCTATCTCATTTCCCATGTAAGATATCACGCATCAACTATTTCTAACGTAGAACACATCAAGACTGATTACATACAAGGATAACCTACGAGCTTCGCCGGGACTTATCCAAGGATAACCTACATGATTAATTACGTCTGAATAACCTACGAGCTTCGCCAGGATGTTACACTCAGACAACCTGTCTTCTCTAGCTATGCTAGAAGTCTCATTCCGGATCATGCCATGTCTTTTTTTGAAGTATTCGAACTTCACTCTGGCTATTTCTAGCATAGAATCACATTAGGATTGATTATGTCCAAGGATAACCTGCAAGTTTCACCAGGACTGATTACATCCGAGGACAACCTACAGGACTGATTACATCTGAGTAACCTA
This sequence comes from Pseudotsuga menziesii, assembly GCA_001517045.1. Lineage (NCBI taxonomy): Eukaryota > Viridiplantae > Streptophyta > Pinopsida > Pinales > Pinaceae > Pseudotsuga > Pseudotsuga menziesii. Next base: position 66,948 of record LPNX010251903.1, on the reverse strand, counting down.
CAAACTTTACCAGGAATTTTACACTCAGATAACCTGAGTGTGTCCGACGCCTCTTGATTTCTTTGGAAGTATCGTCATCCTATTCTTCATCTTGGATGATTTCTTGTGCCCAATATGGTCTTCATCTCTCGAGGTGGATCCACCGTTCTCTTTATATTATTCTGAAGCTCTTTATTTTGCCACGGTGTCTCTGACCCGTGAAGCTTCAAGTTCCTCTTCTAAACTGGCGTTACTTGTTCTTCGGAATGATCTACAAGTCAAGTTTAGTTGCATGATTAGAAACATCTCATAATTTCCAATACATATTAATAGTGACAAATATATGTCACATAGTCATGCAACTATCTTAGCCAATGCTACAACATTCATCCATATCTCATACATACAGTAACTTCTAGATGCCTTCTACCCCAATGTTATTAAGAGCGTGTACTACTCCTAATATGCCAACAAAGAGGTTTCAATATAGATAAGTAGCAATGGAATGTTGTACAACATCATTGACTTCTTACCCATCATGTGCAATTCAGTAGTATAAATGCAAACACTAAAACATGCATAACACATCAGCTGAATATAAACTAGTGCACAACTAAACAATATCATGAAATGACAATTGAATACTTATCTTTATTTGTTTGGTGGGTAGGCTCCTTCTTGAGCCTTCAGCTTCATCATCTTCTTCATTCACAACTGCATCATTTCTTTATTCAAATGCTGGGATGGATAAGAGGTTCTTCATGAGTTGAGTCCTTCATATTCCTCATCGCTTGAGGAATCTTCTTTGAATCATGAGGGATTGATCTTTAGATGCTCCCATCTTTTCTTCTCTTATTATGAGCCGAGCTTCTTCTTGTGTGCACTCTTTCCAGAGTCTGTTGAAGGTAATCGACTTCCTTCTGGCACACATTCCTTGAATGAATGAATCCCATGATTTTGGGAGGCTATTCAAGGTGGTTATAACGATCTCTTCTTCTTCTTCTTCGATTGCTTCATCATAGCATCAAAATATTCATTTTGGTGTCTTCAAGGATGACACATGAGGGATGAGATGATCCTTAATAGAATCTGCAATGATTCTCTTGGCTCTAGCCTTAGCCTCATCTACCTCGGGCTCTTAGAACTTCCTTACTGAAATAATGATCAAAGTCATTTTCTTCAAGGATCAGAGAGGTCCTATACTTCCATACTCTAAAGTTGTCAGCTTCACGAAGCTTGTCATCAAGCTGGGTGTGATTAGTAATTTTGAAATGAGAACCTCAAATGGAAATAACAAAGATTTAGATCTTACCGATTTGAGGTGTCCGACCTCATTCCGGAGCTACCTGATCTAGAGTTTGTCAGAGAAACTCTAATTTCCAAACATGGAATTTCAAAATTATGCTTGGACAAAAAGATGGGCCTCTTCAAGGTGATTTGTCCAATGTACTCCTTTTCTGAAAACAGTGGTGGGGAGCTTCCAAAACAGGAATCCCTAGTGTTCCAATTTCTTCTATAGGAATGTCTGATATTTATTCTACTGTATCTCCAAAGTTTCGACTCCTTACAGTATGAAACTTCGCACTGAGATATTCTGATATGTCTTCTTTCAAACCCCATAGGTTAGAGCAGAAATGGATTCTCCAAGTGGTACTTATGCCGAGTTTCCCAATGTGATTGGTTTTGGGACAGTTCAACATAACAAAGGCTTGTACGGACTTCCACATGTCATTGTTTCACATTCTGAGTATGAAAAGTGGGCCACATAAACTAAAGTTTGTGCCTTACCTGTAACATCTTACGAAATTTCATTTGTACCTTCCTAGCCAGAGATATAGCAATTCTCCCTAGGTCACATGTTTATGACTGTATTCTGGAGGAGGCTAGAACCCTGATTTGGAGGAATCATATCTCCTGAAGTATAGCGAATCTGAGGCTGAAAATTTTACACAAGGTACAACAAGATTTACTCTTCGACCTGTAAAAGTTTCAGCTCCTAAGACTTCTCCAATATCGAGTTGTAGAGAAAGTTCCAAGATGAATAGATTCAGTCTTCCAGGGTTTTCAAGCATGAAACCCTAATTTCCAGTAGTTGCCATTGTAGCCGTATTTCGGCTACACAGTGCCTTCTTTCAAGGTGGATCTGATACCATGCTAGTTTTTCTAAGTTATTTTACTTAGGATATTTATATGAAATAATAACAAGTACTACAATACATCAAAGATACATAAGATGTACGAGACACAAATATTTTCATCGGGGAAACCATAAAGGAGAAAACCCCACAAACTTCCTCGGAATAGTTTCGTCACAAAGATAAGATGACAAGATATAATAACCCAAGAACAATATCTCTACAGCAGCTCTCTGTCCCTCCTCTTCCTCTCTCTCCTAAAGCGCACATGAGAGAGAAAGTGAAGTGTGTGACAAATGAGCAGGGTGCCTCTCTATTTATATTCTTCCATTGAGTTGTTAACTCAACCACTAAGTCGACCAAGTTACTTATGAGGCTGACCTACCTAAGAATACTCATAAATACATTTTACTTTATTTAACTTGGGGACTATTTCCCCGACTTACAATGGAGGATTTACCTCAATGACCATACACAATGATGATATCCTCAAAGGAGGAACACACATCCCCGACGGGGGTACAACAATATACAATAGTAATATACATCAGAATATCTTCTGAAGTTACAATTACAACAACATCTAGTGCATACTAGACTATATATTTGTTATGTAGTGAGTGAATTGAGTCAGTTCATGTCTGAGCCTAAGTACATATATTGGATAACTGCTAAACATGTGCTTCCACATTTGTGAGGCACTATTGCTTATGGGCTCAAGTATGCTTCCATTAGTGGAGTGATGTTACTTGGTTATGCTGACTCTGATTGGGAAGGTAACACAGTGGACCGAAAAAGTGCATCCAGGTATTTGTTTAGTATGGGATCAACCATGATCTCTTGGTCCAATAGGAAACAAGGTTCCATAGCTCATAGCACAATGCATATTGTTTCCAGTGATGCCTGCAAAGAAGCAGTGTGCCTCAGGAAGCTACTCTCTTATTTGTTCGATGGAAAGCTTGAGCTAACTGTTATCCATTGCAATGACCAAAGTTGCATGAAGCTTTCAAAGAATCGAGTGTTTCATGATAGATCGAAACACAAAAGTATCACTTCAACGGAGACATGGTCTAGAGAGGTGCCATGAGACTTCAGTACATATGAGAAGATTGCAGACGTGATAACCAAGCCTCTACCATTGACGAAGTTTGTGTACCTCTGATACAAGCTTGGTATTACAGAGATTTCCTTTCTCGCTGAGAGGGAGTGTTTATTTTTTAGCAACATTGAGATCCATTCTCTAGGAGAATGGAGGAACTGGGTAGGGACCAAGGGGTTGATCAACATTTAGTCTGGGACTAAAGCTCAACCTGGGGTTGAGAACCATTCTCTGGGAGAATGGAGGATCTAGTCAAGGACCAGGGGGTTGGTCAACATAATTCAGTCTAGGACTGAAGCTCAACCTAGGGCTAAGAGCCATTCTTTAAGAACGGAGTCAGTTGGTCAATTACCAAGATGTTGACCTTGATCAACCTTCAACTTGGAGCTGAAAAACATGGTTAGGGACCAAGACGTTGAAGTCCTAAAGTGAATCTAAGAAAGTTATTTTCTTCTCTCCTTGGTTAGTGGGCTATGGGACCTTCTCAAGGGCCTGTCCACCCCTTCTTTAAGTACATAACACATGACCTTGGTGTCAATGAGGAGAACGAGATAAACACTGAATAATCTTCTTTATTTGTGATGATGTACTTTGAGTTGGCACACACGGATCATGAAGACCAAGAAGAATGCTTTAGATGACTAGTTGTGGTCATGGAACCACCTTAAAGGACCAAGAATCCCATTGAAAGTTCAAGTACCCCTAGTGATGGTCCAAGCACCCACCAGTGAAGGACCAAGCACCCACTAAAGATTAAAAAGATCAAAATATTAAAAGATCAAAAAGTCAGAGGACCTCAAAAGGTCAAAAGACCAAAAAGATTAAATGCCCATAAGGGTGGTTTCCTTAACTTATGGATTTGTATTGATAGACTATAAATAAAGAAGCATCCACATTTGTTCAAATCATCCTAAGACATCTTCATCTCTGATCAAAAGGACAATTTCTTGGAGACTATCTGTTGCTCCTCTCTCTCTCTCTCTCTCTCTCTCTCTCACACACACACACACACACACACAGACACACACACACGTGGACTAGTTCAACTCTTGAAGACAGTCGTGAGGTTTGGTTTAGCATGTGTTGACAGTCGTGAGGTGTAATATAGTTTGTGTAGGCATCCGTGAGGTGTGGTTCATCTTCTTGCAGCAGACGACAACCCTATAGGGACTGTTTTATGTGGCCCAAGCCCTGCTTGGGTCTTCTTCAAGCATGCAGAATCTCTTTCAGGAAGGTCGAGCCCTGTTTAGAGCATCCTACAGCAGGCCAAGCCCCATCTAGGGCATCCTACAACAGGCAAGCCCTATCTAGGGCATCCAGTAGCAGCCGAGCCCTGTCTAAGGCATCCTCCAAGCAGTTGAGCCTTGCTAGGGAATCATTTCAGTCAACATCAAAACCAACAGACAATGGCAGTCAGAATTAGCCTCACTCTTGGTCAATAAAACTTATGTTAAGGAGTTTGGGATTTGGATCAATTTGACTACTAGCAACAATTTTGTTCAAGACAATCATCCTCCAACAAGGTCTGCTATTTAAAGGTTTCCCTGTAAAAAATCTCTGTGTTCTTGTGTATGACTTGTGGGTGATTGTTTATTTTACTATTGTTGCATAACTCAGAATTTTAACTATTGCTTGGTATACTTCATATTGTTGATATTTTAGCATACAAGTCTGCTATAAATTTTAGAATAGATTGTCACTGCTATCAAATTTAAATCCGTGTTAAAAATTTAACACTCGGGGCCCGCAAATCCTTTTGGTGCTTCATCTTCTAGGGTTAATTTTTAGATGTTTAGGCTTTTTGCCTCTATGTTTATGAAAAAAAAGTATTTTTAGTGTCTTGGTAATCAACTCTTGTAAATGAACATAGTATACATATCTCTCTTCTGAGATTCAGATAAGCTACCACCATCCAAGCTAGTTTGTATTGCTTGCAATTTACAATGTTTTTCCATTCCATTCATTAATAAAATTTGGGTTTTATTGTATTATTGTTGGCTCTCCAAAATATTTGTGTGTTTCCATTTTTATACTATTACCTTCATTTCGTTCTCCAAATAATCCAGACCATTGTTGGTCTCTTCAAATCCACCCACACAGGGACACATAAATCTTCACACAAAACACAGTCACTAATAAACCAAAAGTGCACACACTCTAACAATCACTCACAAAACAATCTACTTTCACCTACATGAACAATTCACTCTTCTATGCTAAGCTAGTCCTAGATATGTACAAAAGATTAGCTCTCAAGGCTTTTTCATGTTTCTAGGCCTCCTACAAGGGAATCAAGCATGGACCAACTCTGATACCATGTAGAAAAATGGAAGAGTAGACATTGTTTCTACACACCAAAACAATTCTTAGTGATCTATTACCATCAAACAATAATGCATACTTATAGATGAAGCTTGGCCTTAAGATTGACAATCTTAACCAAGCCAACAGACTATTGAGAGAACATCTAACCAAACCAAGCCAACAAACTATTGAGAGAACATCTAACCACACACAAGGGCCTAACTTATTCTTAACTTATTCTTAATTTAAGAGGAGAGATTGAGAGAATATCTTAACCATTGTGACACCTCACCTCTAATTAATTAGTAACAACATGAATTTATTACAATTGTGAGCCTTACATTCCAACCAAAAACATATTAGCTTGATGATGAGGGTTTTGAGAGATAACTTGTTTAAATCAATCAATACATTGTTGGACTTTCCATCCATCCAGTGGACAACTGCAGTTGCAACTAACGTGCCAACATGTCTTCTAAAAAACCAGGAAGATAGAAACTCTTCCGTATAGTTATCTTGAAATCGTCCTAAAACGTGTAATAGTTGGTTGAGTAGAGGTTGTCATTATCTGAACACTGGAGTACCGCCATTTTAGAGTTTGATTGGCCATACGAACCTCAACAATGTTGATCTTCCGTTCACCAGTGATTTTCTTTTGAGTCCGAAAGTAGGCCTCCAAATACGGAATCCGTGCATTCAACTTACCTCCATCAAGTGAACCATCCGAATGAGGAATGGAGATTTTTGTATCTAACATGAAAGTTACTTTCGAGTACCAACTCAGGGCGCATTGCAGGTTTGCCATGCAAAGATTGCCATGAACAGTTGCAGCAACTGCTGATTCTACGCTGTAAGATGTTGATCCTGTTTTTATTTTGCTTCAGCAACTTTTCAAACACAGCCATGTCTTCTTGGGTTAGTTTAGTCTAAAACTCAGTATTTTGTTGTCGTTGATCTTGTAGCGCTTGTGCCAATACCTCGATTACTCTAGTTCGCCGAAAATGGTTAGGAGTGATAGGTAGAATCAGAACTCGGGAGTATGGGCTCTTGAACTTTGAAGTAGCTTAGATGATTAGATCTGCAAGTCTGCAGGATAAATCTGTGGGACACCATGGGAAATAGACCTGATTTAAGGTCAGGATGAAAAATCATAAGTGTCAACAACGTCCTGTGAATTTTGTGTGAATGACAGCAGAATGATTCCCCAAGTTTTGTGTAGAAACTAGCGGATTTGTTGCAGAATTTGCTAGAAAATAGATAAAATTGCAGAGGGAAATTTTGCAGATGTGTGAATTTCACAAATTGTGGATGGAAGAAGAAAAATTTGAGAAAAAAATTCAGAAGGGCATCGACATGTTGTTGTGCAGAAGCTAGCGGATTGTTGCAGAATTTGTTGAAAATAGACAAAAGTGCATAGGGAAATTTTGCAAACGTGTGAATTTCATAGATTGTGGATGGAAGAGGAAAAATTTGAGAAAAAAAATCAGAAGGGTATCGACATGTTGTGAATCAATTGAATGATCTACAAATTTGCTAAAGAAACTCCTAAAGAAACTCCGGATGAGAATTTTGAAGCAATACCATAAAAACCAGAGATGGGAATTTAAGGATAATTCTTGACAGAAAGGATTGCAATGAAATGAGTATTGCAGAGCCTTAAAAGCCCTTGTAGCAGGCTCTGATACCAATTCATGCCTGCTCACATCTGAAACTTGAAACACAACGAACACAAAAGCGCAATAAAACAAGATCACACACATAAGGGACAAGTATTTGACATTTGTTGCTTGTACGGTGTACACGCTATTAGAATGAAGGCTTTGGCACAGAGACATGATAGTATTGGTTTCTGGTTTATTAGTCCATAAATGCTTTTTCACTAAAGCGTTCCATTTTGAGTGAGCTTTTCAATCATCGTCAGGGCAAAATGAACTCTTTACTCTAGTGAGCGTTGCTGTAATTATTAGATTTGCTCTGATGATCGGTGAAGAGTTCACTTGACTGTTTACACAGTGAAATCAGAAATCAATACGATAATGTACACTCTATCAACAGAAATTGGTATGTACAAGTGCCATGAATAGCTTGGACAAACAATAACCACCTAGTAGTGAAACATTAATGATAATCTATCCTGGGATATACACCTTTGGATGTGGAATGCTCATATCTCAGGGTGTATATCCTAGGATATATTACTGTTAACACTGCCCTGCTCAGTGGTTACTGTTTGGGCAAACTATAAGCAGCCAGCAGCAGAACATTAATGGCAGTATATGGCACATACACAGTTGAATCTCTGTGCATATACATCTAACTGTGTATCAACAATACTCCAATTAATGCTCCGCTGCTAGGTGCTTATTGCTTGCCTGTTATTTTCCCAAAAAAAAAAACCTAAAACAAAGACAGAATGCTAGGATGAGATGAAAACTAAAACAGAGAAAGCCTAAAGAAGAAAAGCTATACGTTTATTGCAATATCCACTTTCCATTTGTGGAGTTTTACACACTTTTGACTTGGGCTATGAAGATTTATCAGATACCCTGTTTGTTGGAGGTGATTTAGAGGGAGGCAAGCCTTTGCTAGAGGGTGTCTACAAAATAGAGCGCCCATTGGTGGACGTTGGGAGGAAATTGTCCACAACGAATGACACACAGGGCAGGAGAGTGACGAACACAAATGGGCATTTATTCATATAGCAAAATTACATGAAGCAAAACATAGTTTTAGATTAGTCATAGTCCTGCAAATCAATGTATTTTTTCCCTCACATTTCCCTTAGATTGGGAAGGCGAAAAATATAAATATTCAATTTTTGCGTACCATTAAACTCTAGGGTAAGAATGCAGGATTTTATTTACAATATACAAATTTAACAAGGAAAATATTACTCAGCAGGTGGCCTGTCTTATTTTGATTATAAATATAAACAATTGATGAACTTTGATTATACACAAGTGATCACCAACTACACAAGGAAAATACCAATTACCCCAATCTGCCTAAATCTTCTAGCTAGTACCAACAACCATTTTTATCCAACAATGCATTGTCGTTCTATCAATCAGAACATCAATTGTGCAGTTACACAATCATTACACAATAATTCAAATGAAGGGACAATTGTAATATTGGCCACTGAAGAAAATCTCCAACGATATTAACACCCCGCCACAAAATATCTTAAATTATAAGCTTAACACTCTAGAATTGGTGACTCCCTGTCAAATTGGACTGTCTTTGGAGTGCCTGGCAGCTGAAGCATGGAGCACTTATTGACTGAAGCAATCTCAATACGATGGCGTGGGTCATACATATTCTCATCTCTCAAGGCTTGCAATATAGATTCTGCTGACGCTTCCCTGCATTATGAGGTTAAAATTGCTCAAGTCAGTCCTTTCTCAAATGGAGTGTGTAAATTATTGCCACGGCCATGAGTTTTCAAACTATAAACTTTGATAATGTTCAGTAGAAAGGGAATCAGATGTCCAATTGACACTTTCCCAAAACATAAATTTTTGGATATCACATTTGCAACAAGATTGTTCTACAGTGAAACCTTACGAGAAAAAAAAAGTGTTACCTTTTTATAAGGATATTGTACAGAGTCTTAAGAATGGGGCATAGCTCCACAGGAACCACCTCTTTTTTCCTCTCTGGGTGCATGACACTTAAACTCGGTTGACAAAGCAATTCATAGAATGCTTCCACAGCTGATACACCCTATATTATCAACAACAGAAAGTAGCCATTCATATCTCTGCACTATGCTGTTCTGATACAGCATTTCCAACCATAGATACATCTTTGGATCATGAATTTACTTTCTAAAGCATGCCAGGGAGTGCTAAAAAGCTTATGGGTCTCCTTGGGAGCTTTCCAAAGCAGTGTTCCCACTTCTCATTTAACCTATGAAACATATATGAAACATATATTCTAGCAATAAACAAAAAAGAAAAAGAAAATT
>LPNX010251903.1:40667-56995 GCA_001517045.1 Pseudotsuga menziesii | reverse complement strand
CCAAAATCATAGAACGTGAAGAAATACTAAGCGAAAGGAGCAGAAAACCCTCACCTGCACCAATTGCATATACATTTTTAAGACCTCCCATGACTTCATGCGTGACAAGGTCTGGATTGTCCCATACTGTAAAATGTGGCTGACGAAGGAAATTTGCTAGGGGTTTTGCCCACTTCTCTGATCCGCATATTCGGGCATTAGCATACTCCTTGTTGTATACTTCTGATGCTATATTTGGTCCTCCAAGATAGAGTATATTTGATATAGGGACATTCGCTGGAAACCAGAAACATGGATAATAAGATAAATACAAAATAAATCCACAGCAAGTAATCCATTTTCATCTTCTTCAGAATGGATTGATCACTGTAGCCAGAAGTAAACAATCAACGCTACAAAGACAGACAGCAGAATTTGAAAGCAATACGACGACTCTCAAACTAGATTGAGATGCACACCCCAAATATAATAGACATACTGACGAACAAATTCTATTACATCAGAGTGCATAATAACAAGGTCAAAGTGGATAATAGGCAAGGCATTCTGCTAGAGTTTATTGATAGTTAAAGTAGTTGACACAAATTTACAATAACCCAGACAAGAGATGCATCTGTTTTTGTTTCGACTTCAATTTTGAGAAGGGGGAAGCTTAAATGCATACCCCACAATTGTTAGATGCCCAAGTTTTAGCATAGCTTGGGAGATATAAAAATGATTGTCAAGTCCCCAATACTAGATTTGACAATTCTAATCTAAAGACATGAGGAAATCTCGGACATGCTTCCAAGCACATTCCAAGTGTAGGTGACTGCGTCTATATTAGCAACCCATGAAAGTAAAAGACTATTAGTCAAACTTAGACATACTTTGTATAAAGGTAATAAAATATAGCTTTCTGGGCAAATTTTGCTCCTGGCTGGAGAAACAATCTTAAAGTTTGGTCACAAACAATCAAACATTTGCTTTTTTGTTCGATTATTTAGTCTGTCTGAGTTTTGTTCTCTATTCAGCTAATTTTATGAAGTTTAATTCTGAACATGTTCCGTTTGTCAAATATCATTGGATACTTCCCAGGAAAAACCTTTTCCCATCTATATTGACCACAAAGGAAAGATTTCTGACTATAATTCACAATGAAAGGAAATCACCTGTCATTCAAAACTTAGAGCAACTATAAGCAACTAGAGCAATGTATATGTGTTGGCCATGATCCAATTCTGACAATTATTCTAAACAGAGTTTTCTATAATGGTATTAGACAGCAATCCTTGATTACCATCTAAATTGCAGACATTTGGGTTCCTTTAGACTAGTCTTTCTGACTGCTAATAAATTGTCAGTATGATTTAATTTTCCACAACATGTGTGGAAGTCGTATAATATTCAAAGATAGTCATAAAAAGAGGGCTAACCTTGTAGCCATAAGAAGGATTTTGTAATCAAGGAATAGCATTGTAGAAACTTTGTGGCCACTTGTGTAGCTTCACATATTTTCTAATTTCATAAATTTTAACTTTCGATGAAAAGCAAGGTTGAAACAGAGCACACACACTCTTATAATGGCCATGGTGGGCAATAACCTTGCACTGCAGCAACTACTTGCAGAACAGCTTACTACTCCAAATCAGAGAAACTAATAACTAGATCACTGCAGAAAGTTGTAAGTTGTAACACAGTCCAATGGACACACAAGGGTGTAGTGGATAAAATAGGGAATTGACAGATCAGGTGGGTCGAATTGGTCAAAATCGGCAGTTAAACCTTCAATTCAATTCAGAATGGGAATCTCCCGAGTTCCATTCTCAGCCCGTGATGTTGAAATTGTCAATTGCATGCCCCAAGTTTGATCCCCAACCCCCCGTTGGAGACAGGTAGCCTAAACCAGGACACCAAGAGCTCTTAAAAGTAAATGTCCTAAATACTTTCTTCTCCATCACTTGGACTCTGTACTACAGAATTAACCAAACTAATAACTAGTAAAAGCAATGCAGTATGGTCCAGTGACCCATAAGGTTCTTATGCATTACAGACAGAATTGAGAGCTCAGCAGGTTAAACTTGTCAAAATCTGGAGTGAAACCTTCAATCCAAGCCAGAGAAGAACATCTCCCACGTTCCAATCTCGCCCCAGGATATTGAAATTGTCAACTACATATACCAAGTCGATTTTCACCCCCTCGTTGTGGGAAGAAGCAAGTAATCTAAAACAGGGCAATAGATGCTCTTAAAATCCAACGTCGAAGATCCTTCTCTTGTTCTCCACCAGTCAGACTTGTACTATCCAAATAGCAAAACTAATATAACCTGCTCTTGAAAGGAAATTGTAAAACCATTGAAAGGAAATTGTAAAACCATTGTAACATAGCTCAACAGACCCATAAGAGTCCAATAGATAAAATAGATAATTGAAAGGCTACTACTAGGTCAAATTAGCCGAGATGGGCAGCTCAGCCTTCAATTCAATTCAGACAAGGACACCTTCCAAGTTCTATTACAGCCCCATGATGTTAAAATCATCATTTTCATGTCCCAAGTTGATTCTAGCTTGAGATCCTTCTTTACTTTTCTTCTATTTGGACATGATATTATAGAGTAATGGGCGTTTGCCTATCGCTCAGAGGGTTTTTTTTAGTCCTTTTGGGGATGATGATTTATAAATGCCCAAACTATGCTAATCGGAATTTATAAGCAGTTGGATATGGATCTCCAAGCCAAGGTTGAGAATGCATGTCTGAACTTATTTGCCAGCTCAAAATCAAAATGGCCCCACAGAAAAATATTCACTTCAAATTCAATTCAATTGAAGCCTCAACCTATTTAATTCATGCATGCAGAAAACTTACCAGCTCAAAATCAAAATGGCCCCACAGAAAAATATTCACTTCAAATTCAATTCAATTGAAGCCTCAACCTATTAAATTCATGCATGCAGTATGGTGAAAACAACATAACATGTACTACGTAGAAGGAAATAGTAAAAGCATTGTAACATGGTCCAACAGACCCATAAGGGTATAATGAATAAAAGAGAGAATTAAGATGACAGTGAATTAAATTAGCCGAGATGGGAAGCTCAGCTTTCAATTCATTTAAGACAAGGACATCTTCCAGTTCCATTCCAGCCCATGATGATGAAAGCATCGTTTTAATGTCCCAAGTTGGATTCTACCTTGCGATCTTTCTTTTCCACTACATGGACATGATATTATAAACTAAGGGATTAGCTTTACCTTTCACTCGAGGGACTTTGTTGAATTATTTTAGGAAGGACGATTTATAACTGCCCGGGCTATGTAAATCGAAAATTTATAAACAGTTAGATATGGCTATCGTAGGCCAAGGTTGATAATGTATGGCTGAATTTCTTAGCCAGCTCAAAATCAAAACAACCCCACAGAAAACACACCAGCTCAAATAAAAAATTGACTCCACAGAAAAATTTAATTCAAATTGAATTGAATTCAAGTCTCAACCCAATAAATTTGTGCTTGTAATACAGTGAAAGAAACATGACATGTGTTACAAATAGGAAATTGTAAAAGCATTGTAACATTGTCCAACAGACCTGTCAGAGACCAACCATAAAGGAGAAAATTGAGAGCACAATCAAGTCAGCCTTCAATGCAGTTCAGACAAGGACGTCTTCCAAGTTCCTAAGTTCATTTTCATGCCCTAGTTTAATTCTACCTTTACCTTGAGATCCTTTACTATATATTATACATTTACTATGTATTATATATGAGCTTTTATTTTTTACTCTACATATTATATACTAATTAGCTTTTTTATTTTTACTTTTCATACATATTATACACTAATTAGCTTTTATATTTTACTTTTCACTTGATAACTTTGTTGAATTTTCAACACTTTCCTATTCAAAATTTAAGATTATTGTTGAATTTTCAACATTTTCTGATTCAAAGTTTAAGATTAGTTCTACCTTGAGATCTTTCTATACTTGTAGCTCAGCCTCCGATTCAATTCAGACAAATCAGGCAAAGGACATCTTGCAAGTTCCATTTCACCCCAAGATACTGAATTCATTTTCATGTCCTAGTTGGATTCTACCTTGATATCCTTTCTTTTCTACTACATATTATACACAAATGAGCATTTCTCTTTCACTCTACATATTATACACTAATTCTTTACCATAACTTTTCACTTGGGAACTTTGTTGAATTCTCAACATTTTCCTATTCAAAATCTAAGATTAATTCTACCTTGATATCCTTCTCTACTTGTCCACAACTACTTTGAACATAATATTATAAACTAATGGACTTTTGGACAAGAGATTATACACTACTGAACTTCTACTATTAAGTTTAAGGACTTTGTTGAATCCTTTTGGGGAAGGTGCTGATTAATTGCCTAAGCTATAATAAAATGAAATTTATCCAGTTAGATATGGATGTCCCGACCTTGGCTCAAAATCAAATTGGCTCTACAGAGAACATTCAAATTCAGTTCAATTCAAGCATCAACCCAACACATTCAAGCATGCAATACAGCGAAAAAAACATGACATGCGCTACATTTAAGAACATGGGTACGGAGGAAAAGAACGCTAACTGGCTTCATGGATCATTTGGGTAGGCGTAACAATATGTGGAACAGGCTTGAGCACAGCTTCCACTCCCTTGGCCAGAGAAATAACGACAGGCAATGCAATCCTCTCACCCCAGTATCTCCCAATCTCTTCAAAAACCGGCCTCGTCTCGGTCGAGGGCAATCCATTGACAACAATGTCAGCATCCCAAACGGCCTCCTGCAAGTTGGTGACCACCTTGACAGGACAAAGGGGTGTCTCAAGCATATTGACACAGAACCCATCTCGCAGAATCTCGTCAGCATACAGGACTCGATCCCCCAACCTGGCCTCCACATATTTGAGATAAGCACAGTTGCAAATAAGCCTCCTGAGCACGTCCTCCCTGGAGTTTATGACATCAAAAAGACAGTGAGCAGAGGCTCTGTCAACTGCTTTCCCTGCCCTTCTCCACATCCTGAATTGTACCTTATCATCTCCCATGTGACCGTAGGCCTCTCGAAGCATTGCCATGAATACGCTTCCCCAAGCCCCAGCCCCGATTCCCACCACACGCAGGGGGTCTCCCTGTGCTTTGTTCATAAGTCGCCGGAGCTCCGAGAGCCGATCCTCCGCGCAGGGAAGCGAAGGCTTTTTTGTTATTATTGTTTGATGAAGCAGCTCTGCGTGATGTTGATTATGGTACCCATTAGTCGAAGGCGCCATTCAAAATCAATTCTGTATATATACACAAACTGTGTCTTCCTATATATATATATATATCTATCTATCTCTGCGAAACGAAGAATTATGATGTATATATTGATGATCGTACTCTATATATTGTGTATATATGTTTTGATCTTTCTTCCTGCAACAACAAACAGACAGGCTGTGAAGAAGGTGTGTGTCTGAGGCCTTGGTATTATACTGCGAGAGAATGCGTGTTTGAGTAATTAATGTCGTGGGCAGGCAAGGCGGTGCCTTTTCAGGGGAAGTTGGAGGATGGACAGATGGAAAACTATCGTGACTGATAACTATTGGAAAACAATAACATTAAAGGATGAAAAATACAAGCCAGGCTTGCCTTCAATTTTAAAGCTGGCTTTAGCCTTTGGACGAGTAACGAGGTGGTGAATTTTTTTGGATTTGGATTGGTGTGTTGGTAACCAGAACCAACCAACCACCACCCAAGACAAAGCAAATTTCATTAAATGCATCTTCTTTCACTTTTTTGTGAATATAATTATTTTTCCTTTTGTTTTTATATACACAGGGAGGGAGAGGCAGGGTTCTTCCTGTTGCTGGTCAACCCGGGTGGGCAAAGTGTTGTTGGTTCTGATATGTCAATTAAATATAGTTATGGGTTACAGCGCCATAAATGCATCAAGCCTAGGAAGAGGAAGAATAAGGATGTGTTATCTTATTTATTTCTTAATTAAATTCGGAATTTTATTTATTAAAAACATTTTAATTTCAAAATTATATTTAAATTAATAATTGAATTTTTTTATTATTGATTATTTAAGGGATATGGAAGAAAGAAATGTAATAATATTTTGTTTTGAATGGATAACTTAAGTAAAAAGTGTTACCCATAAGCCTTAAGGGTTAGTTCAATTGGTAAAACTTGTGCACATTCTATGAGGGTCTGGCCCTTTGCTAGGATGGTCGAATGTGGGGAAGTATTGCTGAGTTTTCTTTCATGTGAAAAAAAAGAGTGTTATCCATTAACCATGTAATAGGTAACAACAATAAAAAGTATAAATTATTTATTAAATATGATATTGAAATATCAATAACATTAAATATGATTTATTTATTTAATGCATTTGGTTTTATGTGGAGATTAAGGTGAGATGTTTTCACGAATTTGGCGTAATTTTGGATTTTTTCTCTTAAAACAAAACAGTGGATCAAATTCTATTTTTTAAATGATTTGCCAAATTCCACATGATAAAATAATTTTACTTTAAATATGGCTAAACTTTTCAAAAACCAATATAAAATCCTTAAAATTTGAATATTTTTTAAACAAAACTCATGAAACATTTCATGATTGGAAATTTAGGAATTACTAAGACTCATCAAGGTTTTTATTCTTTAAGAAAATTATGGATCCTTAACATTTTCTCTAGTTTTTTAAAATCTAGGGGAATCAAGTAACTAGATGATCCAAACACCCAAGATGGAGGTTGAGTCCACTCAAGGAGGGAGCCTATCCTTCTAGTCTTATCACAATGGGTCAATATCTCATTAGGGATTTGAACGCTAGTGGGGAGAGTGAAACTTACCTCCTAAAAAATGCCCCTCCAATTGATAAAAAATAAATGTTACTAGAAAGCACATGACCCCAATGAAGGTACCTCAATGATGACCACAAGAGATTTTTCCCTTCTTGCAAATACTATCCATGTAAGCTTCAGGTGCATTTTGGGCTTGGATTAATACATAATTTATGATTAACCAAGAGCTCATCTCCCTCAAACATAAGGAAACATGTTAACAACCCATGACCCAAAGACATCTAGGAGTTAAAGTATGTCCCTTGAAAATCACTAATGAATTATTTCAAGGGGCATAGTTTTTTAAAAAAATAATAATAAATCAACCCCAAGTTTGGAAGGCGTGGGGAGGGGGGTGCTCTTTGACCCCAAAGGAAAAACAAAAATTACATATGCTTGGGGATTGGGAGTGACATAAAATAATCAAGTCGAGGACATGGTGCTCTGGCAAGGTTTGAAACAAGCCTAGAGACATAAAATAAGACATCTAAGAGTGGTTGGGGATTCAATGATCATGATTCGTCAACTTGTCCTTAAATTGATCCCGAAGGTCGTATTTCTTTGTCGTATAATATGGCAAATACAACAATTGATCTTTGAATTTAATAAAAAACAGGTTTTCCATGTTCTATGTGCTTTAAATAAGCAAGTTGATCATCAAGCTAATCATGCATGTAACCTTGAGCAAGGAATCCTAGACCTAAATGAGGGGGAGATAAGTCATTCCATCATCCCCTAACCATAATTCTAAGAAGCTTGGGTTTTGATCCCCTAATTTCAAATCTCAAAATCTCAAAATTATTTATGGATTATCAATTCATGACTAAGTGGTAGGATAGCATCATGCAAGGACCTACATTTAAGTTCATAATTTTCGATGGATGGAGTGAATCAAATATGATAAAACCAACAGGGTGTTTTGCATGCAAAAAGAGTTGGGACATGATGGTTGCAATGAGTGTCATGTCCCTCATTACATAAGAGATTAATGGCAAGCATGTCTTAGGGGAATACACAATTACTTGGGATTATTCAGAGGTGAGTCTTATTAGCAGTGAAGTTGATGCTCAAATTGAAATACCGTGGAGGAAGAATTCTTTGATTTGTTTAGGAACTGTAGGTAATTTCTCACAAATTGAGGGTCTAGAGGGGAATTGGAGGATAGAGGTTATCCAACAGTCGATCATTGACAGAAGTATGGTCATTCCCTTGGCCTTTCTTATTTGACTTCCAGGCGGCTCGAGTTGTTTGGCTTCCATTGATAGCTGGTGTCCATGTACACCATTAAGCAGGCAATTCATTGTTGGGTATGACAATATATGTTTAATGGCTAGTCAAGATAAATTCTACCTCATTCCTACGGTAGTTTTTTGGGAATGTGATAGTTCTCAAGAGTTAGAATCTTTCTGGAGGAGGCTATTTGAAGCTGTGTGGCTCAATGTAGGAAGTTTACTTGAGAACAACTGCGGTCAACCCGATTTCAAAAGCAAAGCTCTCTACATTTGAAGGTATGTATTCTGGCTATGAAAGTTGTTCGACTATCTGGTTTGATATCTAAGAACTTGAATAGAGGAATTGTAGCTCTATCATTGTCATGTTTGCCTAAAGTTCAAATAGAGGAAGCTAGTATTTCATAATTTGGTACTTCTATGGCTCAATTACTCATTTGCAGTAGACAATAATTAGAGAGGACAAAAGAGTTTTGTTTCCTGAGAATTAGAGGCAGTATAGGTGGAATATATTATTCAACCCACACTAGAGAACCTTGATCAGAACATGGACCTCACTGATAAGGGAATGGAACGTTTGAATGATGAAGTGCCAAAAATAGTGGCGCAAGCTCTCCATAAAATGGAAGATTGGAGAAAACGCTTGGAGACTACCTTTGTAAAAAATTCATCAATCTCACAAATACAATATTAATTGTTGAATGTGCAGGTGCACATATTGACAACTAAGCTCATTATGGCACAAATTGAGGCTGAATACCTCAAAGGCGAAAAGTTTGTGCAAGAGGAGCAAATTTGGGTTTTACAGTAGAAGATGAAGTATTTGGAGATGGAAATTTTCCAAAAGTTGAAAATGATATGATTGTTCCAGCCCCTTAGGGCTTAGTTAGCTTCACTGGTGGTGATCAAAATATGGCAAGGAATAATAATGTTGTTAGCCAAACATGCATTGAGATACATCGTACATCAAAAATACCTTCAATTTCACCGAAGATGGCAGAAGAACCATAATGGCGAGAAAATATTTTTGTTAAAAGTTTTGTAATGCAATTTATGTGTATTTCTTATTAGAAAGTTCTATAAAATATACTTATTCAAATTAAACATTAAGAATACGAGGATATCAACTACCAACTAATGGTAAACCAGAATTTTGATTTTTTATAAAGATATTAAAACTACTCTTATATATTTAATAGCATCACGTCAAACAATAATCACTAGTAGTTAAGCATAACATTAAAACATCTTACCAAATTAAACACAACCTTCCAAACATGTACTCAAGCTTCAACAATATTAAAATCAAAGCGATAGTAGGAAAGAGACGGAAGAGATTTTGAAGTGTCGGACAAGTAACTATTAATGTAACATAACTAACAATTATAAGTTAGCAATTCTAACAAACTACAATGTTAACAACGAAGAAAAAGGAACGCGGTGGCGTAACAAGAACCGTATGTTTTTACTTCGTACAAAAGTATGATGAATAGGTTATAAATGTTGTATTAAATATGAATTGAAATTTGAACAAAGTTAAAATGATTTATTAAATATGATATTGAAAAATTATTCAACAATATGCATAGTTATAGGCATTAGCTTTTCACCCGACCATTTGTATCGTCGGATGTGACAGCTCACGCGAGCTGGGTCATCCGATCGGTGCAAATGGTCGGGTGGAAAGCTAACGCCCATAGTTATATTGATGTGTTAGTGTAACCATATATTTTGTGGCATCAAATAAAATACAAGCACAACTAACACAACTTTTTAGATATGGTATTAAAAGTTTTATAAACCAAAGACAAATTTTCAATGTTATTAATATTGAAATGAAACTATGATGGATGATTGAAAGGAAGGAAGATATTTTTTAATTATAAAAATAAGATCAAAAAGTTTTGAAATATATATATTTAATAATTATAAATAAAAATTAGAATAAAATTATAGGTTTAAATTTGGAGAGGTGGAGTATGTACATCTCTGTAAACATTAGTGTTCAAATGGATGTACAAAGGGGGACCCTTGTCCCATAAATAAGGGGGTTTCATACACCAAATTGATGTCTGACAAAAAATTAAAAATAATAATAATTATTAATAATAGTAGTAGCAGTGATGGTTAAGATATTTTATAGTTGCAGACACAAAACCAAAAACATCATTAATAGATTTATCCAACAATCATAAGTAATTACTAATGTGACATAGTTAACAACCATAAGTTAAGGAATGCACATCATTAATAGATGTATCTAACAATCATAAGTAATTACTAATGTGGCATAGCTAACAACCATAAGTTAATGAATGCACAATGTAAATGCTTAATTAAAAGAGGACATTCTCACATCAACTAAAAGACTTGCATTAAAAATAGTAGTGGTCTAAACATGATATGGCTTGGATCTCTTTTGGTCATTTTTTTACCATTTTTGCTTGAAATCTTATTAAAATTGAGAAGAAATGTTGTAATTGCAAATGTAAGTTCTTAATATTATGATGAAGTGACTAGAAGCTAGATATATATGGTCTAGGATGACGAAAAATATCATAATGACATACATTTGTACATAATATAAAACCCTAACAACTGCAAACAAATCACGACGAAAAAGAAACGGGTGACTATGATTCCACAAGTGTGGGAAGTGAAAGGGGGATAATAGGAGTGGACCTTATTAAGTTGTTAACCTAAGTCCTTAGACCTTGATTATAAACCTTAACTAGTGATATATCTCAAGGTTCCTAAACACATGATTACCAATGTTGATTAATTAACCTTTATGTATTATTATCCTAAGCTTGGTGATTTAAAGGGAAAATGTGGGCTCCTCATGAGACCACATGGAAAGTTATAACCATGCAAATATAATGTTTATAATGAGAAAATTCAATTATTCCCTCATGATGCTTGTCTGTATGAAGTGTTGAAAGGAAATTATTGTACTTTGATGGAAGTTTATGCCAATGCCAAATGATTGTTGGAAATGATTATGGTGCCATTGTTAGAAGATTTTTTTCCCATAGTTGAGAATCCTTGCAGTCCTAACAATGAGATTTCTTGGCCAACCTATGCTAAAGTAATGGAAAAGAATTGGGATAGCCCGAGGGATTGCTTGTATAGAAGGGGATTGCGTTCCTAGTGTTGTGCAAGCTAAGGGGGAAGAGTAGTGATTGGTTGTGATAACTTACTAATGAGTTTTATGGTTGATGGGTTGAGTAGGAGGACATAGAACCAAACCTTAGAGTCTTCAACGTTATGGAATGATAACATCTGCTTAGGGGTGACTTATATCATAGAGAGATTGTGTCATTCCTTTTTAGTTAATTGGAGGATTATTTCTCTTAGAGAAATAAGAGTTTTAAATGTGTATGAAATGCCATGATTTATATTTATGTTCTATATTTATTTAATTTATAGTTTATGAAATGCCATGATTTATATTTATGTTCTATATTTATTTAATTTATAGTTTATGAAATGCCATGAATTCCATGATCATAATTATGAAAGATTTATGAAAGATTTCATGGTAGATTGCATACTTATCTTGGGATGAGAATTTAATTGATTAAGGTTATGCAATTGTGTCTCAGTCATTAAATTTTACAATGAGCCAACGAAAATCAATTGTGTAGTAGAGGAAATATTTTGTTGTGAAATTGAGTACCCTATAGGCTAGGATACATTATGAGGCAAATGAGTACATGATAATTTAGGCATTCAAAAAATGCAATTTCAACAATAAAAAAATATAATTAGACCAAAAATTTAGTGGATTTCCTTTCCTCATACTTGGAAGGTTTAATGGATTTCCTTTCCTCATACTTGGATTTTCTTTCCGCATACTTGGAAGGTTGAATGGATTTCCTTTCCTCATACTTGGATTTTCTTTCCGCATACTTGGAAGGTTGAATGGATTTCCTTTCCTCATACTTGGAAGGGTTAATGGATTTGCTTTACCTCTTCTTTATGCTAAGAAAAGTTAAGGTATTTGCTTTACCTTGTCTTTATGCTAAGAAGGATTTAGGTATTTGCTTTACCTTCTCTTTATGCTAAGAAGGATTTAGGGATTTGATTTAGGTTGAATGGATTTCCTTTCCTCATACTTGGAAGGTTTAATGGATTGGCTTTACCTCTTCTTTATGCTAAGAAAGATTAAGGGATTTGCATTACCTTGTCTTTATGCTAAGAAGGATTTAGGGATTTGCTTTACCTTGTATTTATGCTAAGAAGGATTTAAGGATTTGATTTAGGTTGAATGGATTTCCTTTCCTCATACTTGGAAGGTTTAATGGATTTGCTTTACTTCTTCTTTATGCTAAGAAAGGATTTAGGGATCTGATTTAGGTTGAATGGATTTCCTTTCCTCATACTTGGGAAGGTTTAATGGATTTGCTTTACCTCTTCTTTATGCTAAGAAAGGTTAAAGGATCTGCTTTACTTGTCTTTATGCTAAGAAGGATTTAGGGATTTGCTTTACCTTGTTCAAGGAGTAAAAGGTTGGGGTTGGAAATAGTTTTTCAATTTATAGAATTAGTATATGGATGTTTAAAAATAACCAAATATTTATTATTAAATATTTTTTTAATAATAAATAAAATGTTTTTTATTTATAAATTAATATTTATTGATTTGATTTTTATTTAATTAAATATTAATAAATTAAAATTAAAATTAAAATAGGTAAATAATTTTTTTTTATATTTTTAAAATTTAAATTAAAAAAGTTAATTTAACATATTGAGACATTATTTTAATTATGATGGGTTTTATAGATTTATTTTAATTTTTTAATTGAGAGAAATCAATATTCAATTAATGTTGGTTAATTGTATATTATATATTTTTTAATATTTAATTTTAATAATTTTTAGTTTTTAATAATGAAAATTATTCATGATCTAGAGTTAATTTGGACATTTTGGACTTGGAATTTAAATGATTAGAATCCAATTAAAATTCATCAAGGTTAAAATTTCTGTTTTTGATCTCACTCCTTCAAAGTACAGGTGGTGTATCCAATTATACAATCTCAAGACAAACTATTAGAATTTTGAAAAAAAGAAGAAGGAAAAACGATCCAAATCGCTTAAAGTTTAGAATATCTTAATAATATTTTTATAATTTAAAATTAAAATATCATCTTAAATTTCAAGCGACATTAAAACATAATATATTAAGACATTATTTTAATTATGATGCGTTTTATAGATTTATTTTAATTTTTTAATTGAGAGAAATGGTTAATTGGATATTATATGATGGTTTTATAGATTTATTTTAATTTTTTAATTGAGAGAAATCCAAATTCAATTAATGTTGGTTAATTGTATAATATATATTTTTTTAATATTTAATTTTAATGATTTCTAGTTTTTAATAATAAAAATTACTAGTTAAAATTTCATATCTTCTTCATGGGATAAGGGATCCTTTCCAGTAGGGTTAATTTGGACCTTTCGGACTTTTGAAATTTAAATGACTAGAATCCAATTAAAAATCATCACATTCAAATTTCTGTATTTCATCTCACCCCATCAAAGTAGAGGTGGTGTATCCAATTATATAGGGGTGTATCCAATTATACAATCTCAACAACACACTGTTATAATTTTGAAAAAGATAAAAAGAAAATAATCCAAATCGCTTAAAGTTTAGACTATCTTAATAATAATTTTATAATTTAAAATTAAAATATCATCACCCAACATTAAAACATATCATTTTTAAATATATATTTTAATATAATATTAAATTAAAAATATATATTATTTTAAGTTATCGAGTACCATTCTCTTGAACATATCAGTTTTAAATATATATTTTAATATAATAATAAATTAAAAATATATATATTATTTTAATTTTATACCTATTGTGTTCGGTACCATTCTCTAATTGAGAGAATGTGTTTAAATTTTTTCCTGAGCATATGCTTTATGCTTTATTTGTGAATAATTATCAATCACTATCAAAGTATTTCCTTACAAAACATTCATCAAGTAATTAATTTAAAAATACACTCAAGCAAAAAAAGGTTTCTTGTTAGTGGTAAAATATAACTCATTGTAAAATTAATTTCTCATTTAGTTGTTGTTGTCTCTTTGTCTCCCGACATTGATGTGTATGCTTCACTAGTCTTGATGTCCACAACACACTTAATATTATTGTAATGTTTCAAAGTTAGATATACTTTTCCTTTCAAATTCTAATCTATGGTTTTGAAAATTTGACATGGTCAATGGAAGGCATCCAACTCATCTAAGTTTTCTCCATAGTGAATAAATTTGGAATAAAAATAATGAAAATTTTCACAATTATCATGGTCAATGAAAGCCATCCAACCAACATCCAACTTCTGTGAATATTTGAGTGGGATAAAACATGGTCAATGAAAGCCATCCAACCAACATCCAACTTCTGTGAATATTTGAGTGGGATAAAATTTGGATGAAGAGAGGATTATTGACTATGTGTTGACCTGCAAGAGCCATAAAGCCAACCACCCAACCAAAGCATAGACCATGTTGGATGTTAATGGCCATACTTGCATATACTCCTTGGTATATCTAATCTAGGACTATTTGGTGGCCCCTCGTTGGGATTTGGTTGTTGCAGCTCCACCATCACTAAATATGTCCACTTGATGAAATGTATGGTATTGTCTTTGCCACCATGCCATAAAAACACTAACCACATTTGAAATTTGTGTGCACTTATTAAGTTGGATCAACCATAATTTTGCTAAATCACTAAATATGTCCACTTGATGAAATGTATGGTATTGTCTTTGCCACCATGCCCTAAAAACACTAACCACAATTGAAATTTGTGTGCACTTATTAAGTTGGATCAACCATAATTTTGCTAAATTGACTTGGCATTTGGTAGAATTGGTAGGAGAAACCACTGCTTTCGTATGCATAGAAACCACAACTTTCGTATGAGGTTGACACATGTTTAGGGTCTTTGTGGGAGGTTATTACGTTGACAATTATGATGCAAATATATTATAATTAAAAATTGCTATTGAAAATAGATAAGGGCTTGTGTGGGTCTCTATTTTAATCACAAAGTTGTTCATATGTCCATTTTCCTATTCTCCACTAGTTAATCTCTATACATGGTATTGTTTAGTTTTATTTAATCTCTATACATGATTTGTTTAGTTTTTTTACTTTAAGATTTGTTTGATATACATGCTAATGATATAAAAAATCAATATAATTCATTTTAATCCCAATTCATAATAATGTTTATTTTTAAATATATGTAGTTTAAATATAGTTTAAACATTATTTATATATAAAATAAATTAATATAATTAATTTTAATTATAATTATAATCAGCATAGATCTAAATCTTAGGCTCTATCAAGTCCGAGAGGGATCAAACCTTTGAAGGTGCAAACCTCTTTTCTTAAGTATTATACTTAACTATCAGCTTAGTATTAATATTTAATACTATTTATGGCCGACATGTAATATTTTATATTATTTTTTATTTTGTTAGGAAAGAACATTATAACATCTGCCCCATATATGGTTTTAAAACCATGTGCAAAGCCCTCCTAAAACCATGGGTTGTTTAGGAGGCCTTGCACATGGTCTTAAAACCATTTGCAACAACCTCCTAAACCATGTAAAATAAAGCTATAGGTTGTTTAGGTGGCCTTGAACATGGTTTTAAAACCATTTGCAAGGCCATCCTAAACCATGTACAATAAAACCATGGGTTGCTTAGGAGGCCTTGCTCATGGTTTTAAAACCATGTGCACGTCCTACATTTTTTTGTGTGGATAATTCCTTTTTTTATTTTTTATTATTTTGTTAAGTAAGAACATTACAACATCTCCCCCTTATTGTGGACATTTTTTTGTTGCCCATAATTTATTTTTATTTTTATTTTTTATTGTTTTGTTAGGTAAGAACATGACAACATCTCCCCCATATTAGGTTGTTTTTGTGACTGACATTTTTGAATTGTAGAGCGCCTCTCGATGCTATAATGTTTATTTTTAAATATATATGAAAGGAAAGAATATCAAGAAATGTATTTTTTTTGGAAAAAATGAAAAGGAAAAATATTTAATATATTGATGTAAGTTTTTTTTTAATTGCAATGATTATAAATTGTAAAAGAAGTTGTGGCTGCACCTTATAACAAATTAATATTTTTTTTAAAGTGTTGGTAATAACTCGCGATTCAATCTATTCATGGCTTAAACATTTATTTATACATTACAATGTGGCAGTTGATAACTAG
>LPNX010251903.1:22437-38913 GCA_001517045.1 Pseudotsuga menziesii | reverse complement strand
TTTGAATGTTTGAAATGCTTCTGACTTTGTCTTTAAACAGTAAATCCAGCACATTCGTGAGTAGTCATCAACAAATGTCATAAAATACTTATTCCCATTCGCTGAAGGAGTTGGCATTGGGCCACACAAATCAGAATGCACTAGTTCTAATTTCCTACTTGCTCTGAAATTAGATTCATGGAATGGCAGCTTACTATGTTTCCCTAATATACATGCATCACATTTATTCTTCTCTTTGGGAATGGTGGGAAAGCCAAATACACCATTCTTTCTCAACAAACGAAGACTGTTATAATTTAGATGACCAAATCTTGCATGCCACAATGAGCTAGATGACATATTACCTTCTCCATGCTGAGAGAGGTAGGCATAGTTCTGAAATATTGTGGATGAACCCTTGAGCTTCAACAGCTTTCCATCTTCGTATCCAGTCATGATGACTTGGTTGTCAGAGGACTTTCTTATTTCAACGATTCCATCAAACATGTGGATGGAATGGCCTTGCTGTCGAATCTCCACCAAGGACAGCAGGCTTCTCTGCATCTCTGGAAGATAGAGAACGTTATTCAACAAGAAATCAGGAAATCCATGCATCTTCAGTCGAATGGTGCCCATTCCCTTTGGTTTAATACTTGACTTATCTGCAAAGTAAACTATGCCATCTATTGTTTCATTCAGTTCTTCAAAACAGTCTTTTCTAAATGTCATATGTGATGTTGCACCAGTATCAAGCAGCCAACAATCTTTATAAGATGAAAGAGAAGTCATTTCATTAAATCCAAGATTACAATGTGCAACAATACAAGAATCAGAAGATTTACTAGCATCTTTGTCATCTTTCTTCTGGTTATGCTTGTCTTTGATGGAGTCCCACGAAGCCCAACACTGATCTGATGTGTGCCTAGTCTTTCCACAACGCTTGCATTGCAAATCTGATCTTTTGTTGCTGCCCCCTTTGCCTATGAAGTTTCTTCTTCTTCTTGGTCCTCTCTTGCTGCAATCTCCCTTGGAAGGGTCTTTGGATTGGTCTTTGCCGGCAAGGGCAGCACCAATACCAGATGCCAAAGATAGCATCTTTACAAATGTTAGTGTAATTTACAATAATGAACTTGATATGACAAAGAGAAATAGAAAAAAATAAGAACCTTGCAGGTCTACAGTCTCTGCCAAGGTGATTTACAATCTCAACTTCAGGTTTTAAAGATGATACAATGACAGAGAAAATATTACAACCAACAGTCAACAATTATCTCAGCTCTTCAAAACTTTATGCAGTCAACATGATGGGCAGTCTCAACAATCTTGTTTCACGTAGAATGTGATCACAACTTCAGTCTTCAAGTGGATGTTTGCAGCAATATTTAGATTCGGCCTCCATGCACTTCACAAGCAGTCTTCAAGTCGCAACAATACCACTAATAGGTATTATGCAGTCTTCAAGTCGCAGCACCAGGCACGCAGTATTATTTCTCAACGCATAGGTTTTCAGCAGTCTCCAACGCATAGATCAGTCAGGAAGTCTTCAATAGGTTTTCAGCATTCATTTTATTTATCATGCAACCACATCATTTGATTTATCATGCAGCCAGAACGCATCCTCTATTGCAGAAATCGCAGCCTCTTCACGCAGGCTCTTCACGGTGATGGTGATGGTGCACAGCTCCACGCAGGCTTCACGCAGATGTAAAGGCAGGATCCTTAGCCTTCCATCATCGGTCTTCAATAGGCAGTTGAAGTTGTAGGCGCTCTCAGAGTATTTGTTATCAATACGACAGTCTCATGTCCCGGCAACGGAACCAACAACAAGACTCATCAAGAATTAGGTCAAGCAGCAATCTTCAACACAGCTTTCACAGTCATGCTTCAACGCAGTCTTTCAAGCAAATCGCAGCAGTCAACAGAAAATTAGGGTTCGCGGCCTTCAACGCACGCAGTGGTTCAACGCAGAGGTCACAACAACCATTTGATATGCAGCAAGAAGGCATCTACTCTAGAAATCGCAGCCTCTGGCAATGTGGAAGGATGCTACAAGAGGGCGCAGTCTTTTTATGTCTTGATCACCACACAGCTTTCACGCACAACATAAAATGAAAGCATCTCACGGGTTCAGTCTTTTATGTCTTGAACTCATATGATTCATATAAAATCAATACTTCAAATATAACTCGCCACAGCTTAATGGACTCGGATTCCAAACAATAGGAATGGCATGTACAACACAATGTACAGACTCCTCACTCAGGATATGCGTGAGTCTCCAACACAACACCAAAGAGCAGAATAATACACATACAAAACACATCCGGATTAGGGTTTGCAGCACACAAACTCAATCATGAGGGAATTGTAACTCAGATAATGCATGCGACTCGACTGGCAGACTGAAGGAGCAGTCTGGCAATGGACTGGCAAGCAGAATGCCAGGAATGGGCAGACTGGCAACAGGCAGGAGTTATGGCAGCGCTCTGATACCACTTGTTGGTAATAACTCCCGATTCAATCTATTCATGGCTGAAACATTTATTTATACATTACAATGTGGCGGTTGATAACCAGCCTTTTCACCTTCCTATCTATTCATATTCCTATTTATTATTTATTTACAATAATCCCGACGGATTATTCTAACATAAAGTGTTAATACTAAATAATTCAAAGCCCTTAAAGTTTGAATTTGCAAACATGAAAATCTAGAAATTATCGATTGTGGGTGGATAACCCCCTAATCCCTTAAACAAGGAAGAATCCAAGGTTGACTAATTGCTTATCAAAATGTTTGATTCCGCCTAATTTTCATGTTGTTCTCAACTTCATTTCCTTTCCCTTGTTAGAGGAGGGGCATTATGGAGGGATTTATTTAGGATGTTGATGAAGGATGAATATATTCGGATGATGTAGATGATGAGAATGTGCACTAAAACTATACGAGAGAATACACCTTTTTTTGTTTTTCCTTATCTTTTTTTTGCTTCCTCCTTTGTTTCCTTGTGTTCTTCTACTTCTCTACTTCTTCGTGTTTCACCTCTTCCTCCTCTCCATCCTTTAATTTATCCTTTTATATTCTTATTAGAACATTGTTCTCTATATCTACTTGCGGCTTGGATGGATCTACGACACCTTCATGATGGCCTATGCTAGAATTGGCATCTTTTAACAATTCCTCATCTCTTATAATTTCCTTTTGCAATTCTTCAAAAATTTCAAGGACTTCAAATCCTTTTTTGCTTGATTTGGAAGGTACATCTTAGGTTGATTTTGTCTGCGTTGAGGATTTCTTCACGTACTTGAATCCAACTTGAACTCATTATCATTGTTCAAAAACTGCTTCAGAGGGGATTGATCCTCTTGAATTTTGGATAGCATTTGGCAAAATACTCATAAACATGACAAGTGTTTTGCTTAAAGGAAGTTGCTCATAATCAATGGCTTCTTGATGACTCCACCCTTCCATGTTTATTTGTTGAGCCTCTAAGTGTCCCTTATCTTGGTCCATGTCCACACATATACAAACATGAGCCCAAAATTTCCCGTTGGATCTTCTATGTCAAAACCCCAAATTTTCACAAAAATTTAAAATTTTGAGATAACATAAAATGTTGAAACTGCGGTTTACTAACAGCTAACGGTTAGCAGTAATAGGAACAACCAAATGATTAGTATTACATAATCTCAATTACGTTAACTAAGCAGTTTCCTTTTTGTAACATGAATAAGGTTTACTTGTGTATTGTTATTTCGGTTTACTGATGAGTTTTCTTTATGACAAGTAGGTGGAATCTAACTTTGAATTCTGGGCTTACTTAGCATTTATGCTAACGCAGAAATTTTACTACATCTTACAGGTTTATAGGTACGATCGAACGAGTAACATTTTTAATTTCATAAAGTATCCATAAGTGTTTTTATTTGCAAATAATAAGCTTAATAAATAAGCTGCTAAAATCCATACAACTTTTGTGAGGTAAAACAGTTTGCTTTCTTCAGTTTTTCTTGTAAACGAAGTTCAGATGATTGAGTACCTTTCTTAATCGTACTTAGCGACAGTAAAGATACTTACTGTGGCTCTAAACTTGTAATCTTAGTTGTTTAGTAACTTCTACTTTTATAGGCATATCTTGCAACGTTATACTGATTGTACTTTTGGTTAGTGTACATTATCATACTACTTACTTGAGTATCAGGTTGCTTGATATTTATCTTCGGTAGGGA
Source organism: Pseudotsuga menziesii (assembly GCA_001517045.1). NCBI lineage: Eukaryota > Viridiplantae > Streptophyta > Pinopsida > Pinales > Pinaceae > Pseudotsuga > Pseudotsuga menziesii. The sequence continues at coordinate 34,704 of LPNX010251903.1, read as the reverse complement.
AACTTACAGTCTGTAAACTTCTTGACATTATAAGTTTAATTAGTATAAAACAATAGTGTCTTTTCACATGAAAACTTTGTTTGCCTATACTTCTTAAATTTACATCAAACCATGTGGTTCTATTGATTATATATTCGAGTAGGATCATTCCATTGCAAATTCTTATTATTTCTATAATACTTTTCTTGTATTAAGTTCTGTCTACAAACAATTTCCAAGGTTGATTTTTTTATAAAGGTCAACCTTCTATCCTATGCTAACCTCCAGTATTTTTGTATAAGCATAAAACCCATCTATCAAATATAGACATGGTAAAATACTAGCAAATGTCAAGTTGAGAAACAACCAAATTCTATTAAAGTCTCATCTATCTGAACTATGTAAAAGAATTCATAAAAGTGTTCTTATACTACACTTAGCCAACTTTATAGTTTGCTACTATTTGATTTGTTGGTCTTTATAAGACTTAAAAACATACATAATCTGTTTTGTTTGTTAGACATACAAGTTTAAAACAACGTTAAACTTGTAAAGTGTTCATGAATCTACTCAATACTATGCTATGCAATTTTTATAATTGTCACAACTTGAATCGTTGTTAAAAGGGTGTAACTATGCATATACCACAATGTATTTGAATATAGACACTATAGTTATTGATGGTTTTACACAATTCAACTTGGACTTTTCTCATGATAAATGGTCACTATACTTTGCTAGAAATAACGTTGATAAAACATGGTTAATAAAACACTCATATAGTGATATCGACATAACTATATACTTTGATGAATTACATCTATCCCAAGTTGATCAGTTTAAGGATGAAAGGCTTGTTATATATATATCCCAACGATGTTTTACAAGCATAAACATTTATCATCATTTTCCAAAGTTTCAAGCAAGGATTTCAGGGTTATATGTGACTATATGATTACCAATCTTATGTTAGGTCAACGTTAACTTAACGTTGTATCCCCATGCCAAAGATGAGCTATCAAACTATACGTTAAGCAATATATTTTATGACATGATAACAAGGCATACGTTATAGTTTATGCGTCGTTTGTTAAAATCATTTGGTAAATAATTGGATATTATTTGGTCGCAGGTAAACTATGGAAAGTTGACCCACTGCATGATTGTATTATTGATGCCATGTGGTTTTCTCCTGGCCAAGTACTAGTCGTATATAATACCCAGCAACCCTAACCCTTGGCTTATTCTCCCTCCGCATTTTACGTTGGCCCTTTGGACTTCTCTGCAAGCTCTCATGGAAACCGTGAGTGATACTCAGTTTTCAGTTGTTTCAATGCCTAGGATTGTCATGCTATGCTTCCTTTGAGCTCGGTCATGTTGCCAACTTTCCACCGTGGTTCCTTTTACTCTGTCAAGGTTTGTTGTTCTCTTTGCATTTGGCTTTACGGCTTGCCTGTAACTCCCTTTTTGCCCTTCTATCATGGTCTGTCACTGTGTGAGGTTGAGCTTTTCTGGCTATTGGCTTAGACTCTGCAAAAGTTTGACAGTTTTCCTTTGCATTGAGTTTGCGACCGGCTTGTATCCCAACTTGCCTTTCTTTCGTGGCCTGCTACTGCTTGTGTAAACTAAGGCTTCGCTGGCTGTTTGAGAAGCTCCTTCGTGGTGATAGGGTTGGAGATTCATGTGCTTGCTTACTGTTAAGGACAGTCTCTCTGCTAGACTGTTCGTCGTTTTTATTATGGTAATGTTTAGCACTATTTTATCAGAATTAATTTATAGCCGCATTATTGTACAGTAGGGTTTACAATGCTTATAAGTTTTGTAGAACTAACAAATTGTAATGCAAACTCTTTGCAGGAAAATCTTGAAACCGTGCTGCATTCTGTGACGAAGCAAGTGCTGGCTGTCTCCAAAGGCCGCATCTCCAAACGGGTAAGCCCTACGTTGATCGTTTGGGTTCTTCACCTACTTGTAACAGGGTCGTCGATGGAAGAATAAGAGTTGGAAGCTTGTCTAGCTTCATCTTTTAGCCATATGATTTCCTTTTTAAAGTTTTAAGGGCTCTGTTATGTTTATAAACCCTCGTTTCATTGATGGTAAACTTGGCCTCGAGCTGGGTCTTGTACTTGGTTTTTAAGTTCGGCCTCCGGGCCTGTTAATGTAATGCAATGTCTTTTAAGACAGTTTGCCTTTGAGCTTAGACTCGTTTTCAGCAGTGTACTATTTGGTAACTCTGTGTGAATAAAATAAATTTCTCATTTATTGCTTTTTATGAAATAATTTAGTTATTTACCTTAAGCTGTGACTGTAATTGTTTCGTAGAGTAATTTGTATTGAACATTTGTTTTCTCAGAAAATGAGCTAAGGTTTTTCCTGTAGGTAACCCTTATATAAATAAATCTTTCAATTATTTATTTAAAAGGTCTTAATACTATGTTAAATTCGTTTAATTAGTGTTCAGATGTAATGTGAAAAATTCCAGTTATGATATTTCAATTGTCTTTTTACTTGTCCTTGAAGGACTGTAACAATTTATAACAGTTTTGTCGATCATTATTTAATAATCCAAATATTTGGATTATCACTTAAATGGTTGTTATTTGTAAATATATTATTTGTTCTTAGGGTTTTTGACTCTGTAGTTTTCTTTTACATGTATATCCTATTTGTAAAATTTAAAGGGAACAGTCCATTTATAAATATACATTTATGTATATGTTAGTTATTATCGTACTCCTGTTGTTCATATATTGAAATGATAAAAATAATTTGATAGTTGAACTTAGATATTTTAAATAAGTTACTTCTTAATATCAAAATTATTTTCATATTACTTTCCTGAGTTAATAGTATATGTTAGTCTTAGATTATTATGATTAATAAATAAACTATATACTTATTAACTTATACCTTTGCTTGAACTGAAAGTAAACAAGTAGTTTGACTGTATTTCTTCTACTACATAAGCAACAGGTTAATAAATAAAATACAGAGAAAATATATCTAAAGCATAATACAGTTTACCCTCCTGCATGTTTTAAAAATAATAATGTACTGTAAGTAAGCATAACCTATTTTCTATTAGGGCATTTTATTAATATAATGATCCTTCTACCTGTGTTGAGTTATTGCTCTTTCTTTACCAGTATATTTACATAAATAAGCTGGTTAAACGATAAACATGAAAAAATAGGTCATTATTCTTTTTTGATAATAATCTACATACAGAAATAAAACACTCTGATATTGTGGAATGCATAATACATTTATTCATTTCAGACTTCTATCATATCCTTCATCTAATTTAAATACACTGCTTGTGCTGGAGTACGGTCTGGTCCTTCCAGATGTGGAAAAACACAGGTTAGGATTATCTTTCACCTATTTCAGATTCATTCTTTCAGTAAACTAAAAGATTACTAACTCTAACAGTTCACAACTAAACATTTAACATTCTTTAAGCAGTTAGATTCACATTTAACTATCTAACACAGTAAAACAAAAAGACTGTAGAACCTGATTAAGATGGACAACAACATCGTTAGGAGTCCGTTCCTCCCTACCAACTCCTGGAGAGCGCTCAAACAACGTCTCCTCAGGACCCCCGAGCCTGTTCCTGGTCTCCTTAGCTGAGAACTGGTGGAGCAAGCAAACAATAAACTAGTCCAATGACTCAATAATCACTCTGCACTCAACAGTAAGATCCTTCAGCTGAAAAGCTGCACTAGATCACTTAGCAGTTAACCCCTCAAACTCTTTCCACAAATTCCCTCACCATTGAATTTCTCTGAAGTACATTCACCTCAATGAATACTTCTCTAGAAAATGAGCAGCCTGAGCTCTCTTCAATGGGCATTTTTATAAATATTGCCTAGGTCTTTTGGGTCAGTTGTCATTATTTGAGCCACCTGCTCTGATCCCACTTTCTTGGGGGATCATGACCCCAAATGTAGGGAGGTTGCCACCTGCAACAGTTGGAAGAGGTTTGAGGATGCTGCCACTTGTCTGTTTGCTCTCCACCCAGTCTCCTCCACCAACTTGACCAGTAAACACTCTTTTAACAGCTCTCCTAAGCTGTTGTCTCGACTTTTATTTATTTATAATTAAAATATTCAGAATTAGATTCAATATCCTTGACTCTACTGAGTCATCAATTACAACTTAGCATAAAATTTAACATAATGTCTTAAATAAAATCAAATAAGATAATATTGTTTTTGCAAAATTGGGGCATGTGACATTCTCTATATATAAATCTACCCTGCTTGTTCATACTATCTCTAAGAGAAATATCATAGTGAAAAATTAGAGGGAGATGAGGCAACTTAACCCATACTAGAGCTAGGTAAATGTAATACCCCATGAATTAATAATTTATTATTAATTATGCTGGAAAAAGTACTTTAATTATTATTTTTATTATTTTATAATTTTTGACAGAAATGTCAAGAATAAAAACATTTTTATTTAATAAAATATGTTGAAGGGGGACAAAAGTGGATATAGCTGTTGAAGAGTGTTTGCTGACCCACACGAGGAAAATACATCTTATAGAAGCCACTGAGTGAGAAAACAAGATGCATGAGGCATCATCCCAAAAAATCAGGTCACGACTCCTAGTTGAGTGCTAAAGAGCAGCAGGCTCATAAATGACCAAGTCCTAGGAATAATACTATATATTAGTATGTCCATGAGCAACAGGAGGCTAGCATTGGACATGGATTAAAATATGTGAATGCAAGAGATGGCACATTGAATGATTTTGCTCTTGTGGTTTAGCAAACAGGCTCGGGGATTCTGGAGCAAGTAACTGGGATGTTGTCAGAGTTCATTGGGAGAAAAAACTTCTCCACTTTTGTTTTCCCAACGTTGGCGCCATGTTCATAATTTAAGTTTAAATGTTTGTAGAATGTGTTTAAATTCTAGATTCGAGGAAGATTAATGTAGAACATGGCCTATATAAGTTATCCTAATGATGTTATGTTTGAATGTTTAGAATTTTGATTCTTGTCGAAATTTGAATTCTGCATTTGAAATTGTATATTTCTAAATCATGTATTCCTACATTTAACTGTATATTTCCTGATTGTATCAATTTTTCCATATCTTCCCTTAATATGCATTTATGAAAGTAAAATGTCGACTGAATCTCCAGTTCTTGTTCATAGTCTAGATTTGTATTATTAAATATATTTACGAATGGATTTCACTCAATAATAGTAACATTATACTACCCATAAGATCCCCATTTAAGTATTTCGATTCGAGTAAGGTCTACTTAACAAATCATGCAAGTACAAGGCTGCTAACATAGGTATACATACATAGAAACAATCAATTAACTCCTAACCAAAACCTTTAAATTAACTTAACAAGACTTTATAGATACGATCTACAACCATGTATAGAGGCAAACTAATTCAAGAAGAAGGTTATATTTATTTGATGACCACTAGGTCTGTCTAAGCACTATATATAAAAAATCTCTCAATAAAATTATAAACAAACCGAGTGTTTGACTTCTACAGAAACACTCTTATGTTAAATTACACTAATGAGATCGCGGATTGAATCTCCTTAAGATATTTTATTAACAGTTCTATGATAAATTTACACATTGATTTATAGTAATGCAACTATGAAATCGTCTAATGGAAACTAACATACAGATCAAAGATCTAATTAACATCCACCAGCATGCATAGGATAATAAATATCAAATCTAGGACTGTTTGATAGGCTAGCTAGCACAACTACTATCACGACATCAAAACCGGTATTGCTATCATTGATAACCAAGTTTTATTTTTTTAAACATAATAATCTTAAATTCAGTTTGAGATATCACAGACCCTGCGGGTCGTGTCAAATAAACATCACAAAAACCATGTTTATAGGGTTGTAAGTCCACATCATGGCTAACCTAAGTTATACAGAGATAGATCCTCATTAAAGCATTCAGTTATAACCATCGTGCACTCACAACTAATTACACAAAGGTGCAAGACATAAAACAATGTAACTTTACTCATGAACGTAAGACCATCAAGGATGGCTTTTGTGCTTCAAACAATTATTGCACAGGATTAATGCTAGCATAATTTCATTAACCAAGAAATAAAATACTATAGGATAACCCATGCATCGTTTGGGCAAACTCTGAGGTTTTATCCACAAGCTATAAAAGAAAACAATGAAGTACTACTCTTGGTTGTAAGCCATCATGATGGAAGCCGATTGGTTTAATACAAAACATCATGGTTATATAAATACAAATCTTACAAAGCAATGATGGATATTACACATTCTAAGTCTGGCACTCCCTCTTATTCAAACAACACAAAATTATATTTATATATATATTCTAGAGTGGTTGTAAGACTATCATTGATGGCTTCCACTGTAAAATCGAAATACAAATGTTATAAATAGTATAGGAATAAGGCTCGTAAAGGTCACCCAAACCCTAAGAGGGTATAAACTATTACATTACATTACATTACATTACATTACATTACCATTGTATGGCTAAAGGGCCGACACAAACTTGAGAAGGGATTTATAAAAACCATTTACGAATTTAAAACCGAAGAACCACTTATCTTAATTGATGCGACTACCCTTAGAGCCCTCATGAACTCTACCCAGTGTGACCTGCAATCACGATAGGGTGGGTCAGTATGGGTCCTCCGCTAAAAAGAAAAAAAAAACTAAATCTTAAACCAGGGTTGAAGTGTAAATTTACTTGGGCGTTTGGAAACGCGGGCCTGGGAGGAGGTGACCCTGTTGCCTCCTTCTCCAGTGTCGAAATGTGAAACTTTCCATTTGTAGTCAGTTTAACATGACTTTGTAATTTTATTTAAATCCAAAAAATAAAGTTAAAGAGGTTTGAAAACTTACCTTATCTTTTGGCAACGAGGGCCAGCAGCCGTCTCCTCTAAGCACCCTTATCCCTTTGCAACTTGCATTCACTGAAAAATGTATCAGTGAAAGGAAAACTAGAACTATCCATTGTAAACCAAGTAAAACATAGAGATGAAGTAACAAGTATGTTTACCTCCTGGAGCAGACTATTCGTGTGTTGGGAGCATAGGCAGTCTTGTTGGAGCTCTATTATGGTTGGAAAACTGTCGTGGAAGACTAGGGAGTCCAGGTTACCTTGGAGAGAACCAGAACAACACCATTAACGCGGTGAAAACATGGTAAAAAATTGACAGAGCAGAGCTCGACCCTCGACTGGCCTCCGACAAGCAACAATGCCATATGCAAGCTCAGACAGAGTAAAGGAATTTTCAAAACCCTACGAAACCTTAATGATCCCACCATCTAGGTGTAAGGCAGAGATTCAATATTGTGTTGCCTTGTGGGCCTGGATGCGCTACCAAATCGCAGCCAGGACAAGTTTAAATATTAAACAGAAGTACCATTATTGCATGGCCAAGTCATTACAATTCCAAATCATTGGGAATCCAAACCTTGGGTATTGTTTAAATGCCAACCGTATGACTTATGCCTTGGAGCATAACAAATATTATAATATAACAAACCTTATAACATGACAAACCAACCTTTGCATCGAACACCACACCATGTATCATTTTATATATGCTAGAACCTTCGTGGAGATACGACTATGGTACATAATGCCATTGCGGGTTATTCCTAGTTCCACGCCCCTTTTCCACTATAGTCGTAATATTTATGCATAATAAAAATATCTTCGAAACATGTTATCACCTTAGCACTAGGTTAAGCCAAGGTCTTGGAAATATTTACAAACCTAACATAGTATTATACCTTCAAATACATTAAAATCATATTGCAAGCATAGTGGGGTTTATGCATTGAAATCTTTAAATCATATTAAGACCTTATTATATCGTATTTACTCATGAACATCAAGTACCATCAAGAAATGCATTAAGGCCAAAACATGTAGCATCATGCCAACAATAAATATGTAAACCTCACCTTTTATTGATAACAAGAGGTCACTGTATGGAGAACCATACACTTTACAAAACCCTAAGCTTCTCATGCTCAAGGGTAGGTCTTTACACACATAGTATAAACTATGGTAAGGCCAAGGCCTTGAAAATATAATGCAATTAACGGGTTGGGGTCAAGACCATGAACAACCTCCCATGTCTTAGGCTAGTTTAACCTAAGTAAAGATAAATAAATAAAGAACATGTATAAACAAAGTACATCACCTGCGTGGTCATGGATGAAGGTTCCAGAAGGAACTAGCCATCGTAATCATCAACAAAACCTGTCATAACCAACAATACAACGATATTAAAAACAACAGAAGTAAAGAAATAGTCTAAGTAAATGTAAAAGTAATGCATGTAAACTTTTTTTTTTTATTTACAATTTTTAGATGTGTTACATAATGGTATCAGAGCACAATTACAGCACTAGGCCTGAATCGGCTCAACACTAGGACTGCTACAGAAAACAAAAAACTAAATTCTACTTTATTTTGGTTAAATTCTCTTACAAATATTAAAGAGAAGAATAAATATATTTTGCAGGAAACATGGCAGAGGCAGAGATGTATGCAGAAGAGGAACGCCACCTAGAAAATCCTTTAAATAATGAAGAAGGTAATTTAAAAGATGTGGAAATTTGGGTAGACTTAAACGTCAGTCAAGATAATAAATATGAACTAAAAAGAACTATCAAACAATTAAGGTCTGAATTAAGAAAAGTTAAGAAGATAACAAGCGAATTCTAAATGCTCAGGAAGAACTAAATTTTATTATGTTAGATAAGATCCATAACGATGAAAAAGAAAAAAATAAGGAATCTGAACAAGAAATACTTAAAGCTGCACCTTACAAACATAAGGGTAGAAAGCTGGAATTTTCTAGCCATAAACCTGAAACATCCAGTGAAGAGTCAGTTAAACATCACAAAAAACAACAAGAATCAAGTGAAAGCAATGACAATAACAAAAAGAAAAATAAATACAGATCATAAAAGGAAATCTTTGGGGAGTTTAAGAAAATTAAACCATCCATGTTTAATGGGGAAATTGAGAAGGGCGAAGAGGCGGAAGCCTGGTTGTCCGGAATGATAAAGTATTTCTGGATGTACAACTACTTTGATGAATTAAAGGCTAAAATGGCCATCTATAATATGACTGGACAGGTAGATATAAGGTGGAAATACATAAAGAAGGTTAAGGGGATAAAATAGAGATATGTAACTTGGAAAAAATTTAAAAATCTCTTTAAAAGAAAGTACTTGTCAAAACAATATTATGAAGAATATGCCAAAGAATTTTATGAACTAAGGGTAGGAACCATGCCGATGAAAGAACTCTGCAGTAAGTTTTTGAGCCTGCTTCGTTACTTTCCTTACATAATTGATGAGAAACCTAAAATACAACGGTTTCTTAGTTGTTTTCCTATGATGTTCAAAGAACGGATTCAGTATGACAATTCGAAGATGCTAGAGGAAGTGATGAGAAAGACAAACTTATGTTCCGACCAAAACAAAAGTAAAAGAGAAAATGTCTCGGCTTGGAAGAATAAAATGCCAAATCATTTTAATCCAAGAAAGAAGTAGAATAAGTTCCACAACAATATATGAAATAACTGTAGGGGATATGAGGGTAATAACTACAAAGGCTTTAAACCCCATAATTCTGCAGTAAAAGAACCTTCTACCGTTCTTAACAAGAACCCAACACAAAAAGAACCCTTAAAAAGTCGTGAGTGTGGAGGGCCACATTACTTTAAAGATTGCCCAGTAAGAATTTTTTTTTAATGTTCATTCTATAGAAAAAGCAGTTACAGTTGGGGACATGGCAAGGAGCATGCCCAGAATCTGCGTTGCATTGGAAAACCGACAAGCAGAGCACCAGAATTCTATGGTTGAAATTGAAGGTACAATAAAGAATCACCTATTTCTATTTTAATTGATTCAGGTGCAATCCTACGTTATATATCACCTAGAATAGTTGAATTATGCAAATTAGTACCAGAAACGTTTGATAAGTCGTGGCTAGTACAGTTAGCCACTAGTACAAAACGAAAAGTTACTAGTCATGTTAGAAATTGTAAACCGATGATGAATGATTTCCTTACGCATGTTAATGTAAATATTCTAACTTTAGGTTCCTATGATTTGTTAATAGGAATGGATTGGCTAGAAAAACATAAAGTAGTGTTAAACTATTTCGACAAAACCTTTACATGTACTGATGATAATGGAAACAATATAAAAGTAAAAGGGATCCCTAGGAAGGTTACAATCAGTGAAATCTCCGCATTACAAATGAAAAGATCAGTAAGAAAAGGATGTAAGGTGTTTGTTGTCTATGAAATGAATGATAATGAAACCGATAATAAACTTAAACTAGAAGACATACCCATCTTGAAGGAGTTTGAAGACATCTTCCTAAAAGAAGTCCCTAGGCTTCCTCTGAAAAGAGAGATCGACTTCACGATTGATCTGATACCCGGAGTGGTACCAACATCAAAAGCTGTGTACCGAATGAATATAATAGAACTTTATACAGAGCTAAAATCACAACTACAAGAATTAATTGATAAAAAGTACATTTGACCTAGTGTTTATCCATGGGAGCACCCGTCTTACTTGTGAAAAAGAAGGACAAGACATTAAGATTATGTATAAATTATCGATAGTTAAATAAAATGACCATAAAGAACCATTGCCCACTCCCTTGGATAGATGATCTATTCGATTAATTATGCGGAGCAACTATCTTTTCAAAGATAGAATTAAGGTTCGGTTATCATCAAGTATGAATAAAAGATGAGTATATCTTTAAAACGACATTCATGACTAGCTACGATCACTATGAGTTTTTCGTAATGCCTTTTAGGTTGAAAAACGCACTTGCTGCATTCATCTTTATAATGGACAACATCCTAAGTAACTACCTAGATAATTTTGTGGTTGTCTTCATCGTTGACATACTAATCTACTATAAAAACAAAAAAGAACATAAGGAACATTTAATGATAATTCTACAAGTGCTAAGAGAACAACAACTTTACGCAAAATTTAGTAAATGCGATTTCTTTAAAGATAAGATTCAATACCTAGGACACGTAGTGTCCAAGGATGGAATCTCTGTTGATCCCAACAAATAAAGGCCATCACTAAATGGTTGGTTCCTAAGAACCATGGGGACTTCACTTAGTGAACCTCTTACATAGCACATGCGATCGTGGGATATTAAAGAATACCCTTAATTTCGAGAGATATTGACCCAAAATCTTTTTGTTGAAACCCCCTCCCAATACTTAAAACCTCCTCGCCACCCCTTTTTATACCCCAATCCTTATAAACCACCCTATCCACCCCCACCTTAAACCCCTCATCCCCCCAATACCTGCAATATATTGGTTCGATTTTTTATAATTTTAAAACCCACAATATGAACTAACGTGATAGGATATTGGTTAACAAGTGAAACCCCTATGCTAAGAACGTAAATGACATCATATAATTTATGGGGATTACTGGATACTATCGGAAGTCCATCGAAGGATTTTCTAAGATTGCCTACCCCATAACTTAATTGCAAAATAAAGGTAAAAAGTTTGAATGGACTAAAAAATGCATGGAAAGCTTTAATAAACTAAAACATCTATTAACAATCGCCCTATCCTAAATATTGTTGATCCATTCAAGGATTTCATTGTATGTAGCGACACTTGCAAGGAAGGGCTAGGCGGAGTTTTATTACAAGAAAATTATGTTGTGGGATATGAACCTAGGAAATTAAAAGAACATTAGAAAAACTATGCAACACATGATTTAGAACTTGCTGGCATAGTTCATGCCTTAAAAATGTGGTGACATTACCTATTTGGGAGGATATTTCTACTTATGTTTAATAACACAAGCCTTAAATATCTACTTGATCAACAAAATTTGAATATGAGACAGGCAAGATGGTTTTCCTTTTTAAGTGAATATGACTTCGAAATCAAACATATAAAAGGAAAAGAAAATAAAGTGGCAGACACTCTAAGTCGTCATGCAAATTTACTATTTGCAAGCAGTAGCTATGAATATGATCTGGAAAATCAGATTCTAAGCATTGAAAATTCTAATAGGGAATATCATATTTTAACATAAAAGACTGTTAAAAATGAACTAATCCAAGTAAAAAACGGTTTTTAGCCTAAATAAACAAGGATTGTTGTTGCATAAAAACTGGATGTACATACCAAACATAAAAAAATTTAAACTTACAATTATGAATGAGCTCCATAAACAACCGTATTCAAGGCGTTCTGG
>LPNX010251903.1:6614-22267 GCA_001517045.1 Pseudotsuga menziesii | reverse complement strand
CCGGTTATGATTTAGACAAGGACAGTTAACTACTGGGTCCTCTGATAGTGATTTAGACAAAGTCTTGGTTACCTACAGTCAAGTAGAGTCTAATCAATTCAAACTTCCTCATGTGGATTCAAATTGCTTATGGCTATTAAAGCCATTTTACATTATTGTAATTATCATCTGAATTACTTTTTTGATTAATGAAAGCATTCACAGCTGCAAGCCTTTTGCACTGTTTCATTCTTCAATTGCTGAGTAAATTGTGAGATCTTCTTTGTGAGTTGTGTATTTGTCTACAGATCTATATGCTCAAATTTACACTGGATACCAGAAAATGATCAGTATGATCATAAAATATTTCTTTTGGCCAAACATGAAGAAAGAAGTGGCATAATACTTAGCTCGTTGTCTTGAGTGTCAGCAAGTTAAGGAAGAACATCAACATCTAACAGGATTGTTGCAGCCACTACCCATTCCAGAATGGAGGCGGGAAACAATTAGTATGGATTTTATAACAAGCCTACCGAAGAATTTCTGACAGCATGGTTCAATCATGGTCATAGTTGACAAACTAAGTAAGACTGCTCATTTTATTTCTATTAAATCTACCTATAAAGTTGTTAACATTGCATATATTGTTATGAAATATATATTGAGGCTGCATGGTTTACTGAAAGTAATAGTCTTAGATAGAAATCCTTGTTTAAAGGTTTGGGAACACAGTTAAATTTCAGTACTGCATATCATCCACAAACGTACGAGCAGACTGCAAGGGTAAATCAAGTCTTAGAGTACATGCTAAGGATGTATGTCATGGACAAACCAGGTAAGTGGGAATACTACCTACACTTAGTAGAATTTGCATATAATTATAATTTTCAATTTTCTGCGGGTATGAGTCTGTTTGAAATATTATATGGATGTAAGTGTTATACTCCAATCTCGTGGATCAGTCCAGTAGATAAATTAATGTTAGGACCTGATTTATTAAAAGATATGGAACTAACCATGAAATAGGTACAACAAAACTTGAAGGTTGCCCAAGACAGGGAAAAACCTAATGCTGATTTAAAATGAACTACTAGAGAGTTCCAGGAGGGTGATCATGTGTATATAAAGGTAAATCCAAATAAAAGTTCCTTAAGATTGGGCAAGTATTCAAAATTGACACCCATGTATTGCGGGCCATTTGAAATTTTAGATAAATTAGGGCTAGTTACGTACCAGTTATCCCTACCACCCAATATTAAAGTGCATAATATGTTTCATGTTTCTATATCAATAATATATGTTCATGATGTTTCTCATGTGATTGATTGGAATGTAATCTAGGTGGAACCCGAAGGAGAGTTCCAAGTGGGGTCGGAGCACATTCTCGATAGGAGAGAACTTTTACTCCGGAACCGTACCATCAAACAATCAATGTGCAATGGAATCACCTTAGTCCGGAAGAAGCTACTTGAGAGCCAAAAAGTAAGATGCATGAGGCATATCCAGACTTATTCAAATAGGTTGAAATGGAATAATACAACCATAAATATTATAACACTGAGGATGGTGTTATCTTTTAAGGGGAGGTGTATGTAATACCCCTTGAATTAATAATTTATTATTGATTCTATTGGAAAAATACTTTATGACTTATGACTTATGCCTTTGAGTATAACAAATCTTATAATATAACAAACCTTATGACATGACAAACCAACCTTTGCATTGAACACCATACCATGTATCATTATATATATATGCTAGAACCTTTGTGGAGATAATACTATGGTGCATAATGCAGTCGTGGGTTATGCCTAGGTCCACACCCCTTTTCCACTATAACCATAATATTTATGCATAATACAAATATATTTGAAACATGTTGTCACCTTAGCGCTAGGTTAGGCTAAGGTCTTGGAAATATTTACAACCCTACCATAGTATTATTCCTTCAAATAAATTAAAACCATATTGCAAGCATAGTTGGGTTTATGCATTGAAATATTTCAATCATATTAAGACTTGATGATATAGTATTTACTCATGAACATAAAGTACTATCAAGAAATGGATTAAGGCCAAAACATGTAGCATCATGGCAACAATAAATATGTAAACCTCACTTTTATTGATAACAAGAGGTCACCGTATGGAGAACCATACGCTTTACAAAACCCTAAGCTTCTCACGCTCAAGGGCATGTCTTTACACACATAGTATAAACTATGGTAAGGCCAAGGCCTTAAAAATATAATGCAATTAACGGGCTAGGGTCAATACCATGAACAACCTCCCATGCCTTAGGCTAGTTCAACCTAAGTAAATATAAATAAATAAAGAACGCACATGAATAACGTACATCACCTACGTGGTCATGGCAGCAGGTTTCAGAAGGAGCTAGTCATCGTAATCATCAACAAAACATGTCATAACCAACAGGACAAAGATATTAAAAACAACAGAAGTAAAACTTAGAATTTTCTAAGTAAATGTAAAATTAATGGATTTAATTTTTATTTATTTATTTATGATTTTTAGGTGTGTTATAGTAAATATCCTCTCATGTACTGAAATCAAGAGTCACTGGGAGATTTACATGTTGCTAGAGATTTAGGGTCCAACAAATTAATTTTCATTATGGACCTTAGTTCATGGGAACTGTACACATACACAACAACATTGACAACACTATATATATATATATATATATATATATAAACCATTCTACTATCCATGATTGCATAACTTTTGGACTAGGTCAGAAGCCAGTGAATTCCTCAAGAAAAACACACTCAAACAAATAAAGAATTTTATTCATGGTTCTAGAGATGGAACTTCCAACTATGGAATGGCTTCCATTTGTTTATAAATCTACTAGGCATGGGTTATTTCCCATTTCTTGGCTCTAGATAACTAACCAAAGATTTGAAATATTCAACCTATAGGAAATAATATAACTTGTTATTCCATTTACAATGTTTTTTTCCACAAAGCATAGATCTTAGGGCTTCCCCTCAAATAGAAATAGCATAAAAACAGAAGAAATAAACCAAAAGAGAGTAATACATGCCTTAATAATGAATAATAGAGATTAATAGAAATCCTCTTTCAGGGAGGAAACTCCTCACACAATGTATTTTGTACCAAAACAAGACAATATACAATGCTTACTAAAATGAAAAATATCTTCTTCCTATATATAGGAGACATAGGTGTACAATAACAACTAATAAGCCCAATTCTACATCAATAATATGTAATACACCACTATATAGGGTTAAAGTGCCACACTATGGGGGAATTGTGCCTAATATTTAGAGCTTAACATGCCCCTCCTCTTTAGACAAGTGTTGTCCTCAACGATTAGGTAGTTGTGGAAGCATCTGTATGGAGGAATCGTCTTCCCATGTCGAATCTGCAACTGGTAAGTTCTTACACTTGATGAGGTACTCAATTATAGATTGATTTCGTAGTTGTTTGGTCCCTGTTTCAATCATTTGTTCAAGTTCCCATATGATTTCTTCAAGTTCTCGTATGATGTTGATATAGATGTTGCTTCATCCTATTTTTTAACATCTTCAGTTTTGGGATATTGCTTGTCGGTGCTCTATGCGATCTACCACTGCTTGAACTATATATTTTCCTTCTTCAAGCCTTGATTGGAAGATTGTTTTATTTTCGACTTGGACTGAGATAAATTTAAAAATTCAGCTCCTATAGGCCTACAACTTCAACTTGTGGTGGCCTGTTGTGTCCTCTTTTTGAAGCCACAAGTATGACCTCATTTGGATGCTTCAGTAAAACTATATTGTAATTCTCCCAACTCTTCTTATTTTTTTCCTATCCAGAAGAGAAAACTTGTTAGGTATGTCAAGTGTCCAATATTTGGAATCTGACTCTAAAAAATATACCATAGATACTATGTCCAGTCTTATTTTTTATTTTTTGGAATTTGTTTCAATCATTTGTTCAAGTTCTCATATGATGTTGATATACATGTTGCTTCATCTTGTTTTTTAACATCTTCAGTTTTGGGATATTGCTTGTCGGTGCTCTATGCGATCTACCACAGCTTGAACTATATATTTTCCTTCTTTAAGCCTTGATTGGAAGATTGTTTTATTTTCGACTTGGACTGAGATAAATTTAAAAATTCAGCTCCTACAGGCCTGCAACTTCAGCTTGTGGTGGCCTGTTGTGTCCTCTTTTTGAAGCCACAGGTATGACCTCATTTGGATGCTCCAGTAAAACTATATTGTAATTCTCCCAACTCTTCTTATTTTTTTCCTATCTAGAAGAGAAAACTTGTTAGGTATGTCAAGTGTCCAATATTTAGAATCTGACTCTAAAAAATATACCATAGATACTATGTCCAGTCTTATTTTTTATGCAATAAATCTCACTCAATTTGGACATCAGATGATCAAGATATAACAAGTTTTCCTACAAAAACCCTTTTTCAAACCTTGATTGAAAGATTGTTTTAGGGCCGACTTGAAATTGAGGTAAAATTGGAATTGCGGCTCCTCTAGGTCTAATAATTTGGATTTTTGTACCTAATGTGTCCACTTTTCAATGCCTTAGGTTTGACCTAATTTGGATGTTCAAATAAAAAATATTCCAAATCTCCCAAAACTTCTTAAATTTGGCCTATCTAGAAGAGCGAACTTGTATGGTTTGCCACGTGTCCAATATTTTGTTTCTATAGTTGGAAATCCTACCAAAGATACACTGATCCGTCTTCTTTTGAATGCAACATGTCTCACTCAATTTGTATCTCGTATTCATTATATATGATCTTTTTCCATAGAACACCTGATTTAGATTAGGTTTTTGACTAGTAAAAAACCCTAGATTACTCCACAAATATCTCTGATGATGTTATGGATCAAGGTCTAAGTTTTGGACTGGAGATACCTCATCCTATTCTATAAGTGAGTTTTTAACCTTGATATCTTATTCCTTCTAGAAACAAAGTTGTAGTGAAAATTCCAAGATGAATCATTTTGTAGAATCTAGTCTCGAGGAAAGAGGTCTGATAGCAAATGTTATATAACCAAGTCGCAGAAAAAGCATAAAAATAGCAGAAATAGACCAAAAGAGTATAATCCAAACCTTAATAATGAATAATAGAGATAAATAACAATCCTCTTTGAGGGAGGAAACTCCTTACATAATGTACTCTCTACCCAAGACAAGACAACATACAATGCTTACTAAAATGAAATATCTTCTTCCTATATATAAGAGACATAGGTGTACAATAACAATTAATAGACGCACTAATATACTAAATCCTCCATCAATAATATGTAATAGACCACCATATAGGGGGTAAAGTGCCACACTATAGGGTGACTTGTGTCGAACATTTAGGGCTTAACATGTCCCTCCCCTTCAAACAAGCGTTGTCCTCAATACTTAGGTAGTTGTGGGTTCATTTCTATAAAGGAATCGTCTTCCCATTTCGAACCTGCAGCTGATAACTTCTTCCACTCGATGAGGTACTCAATAATAACTTTATTTCGTAGTTGTTTGGTCCTTGTTTCAATGATTTGTTATGTTCCCAGATGGTTTTTCCTACTTCAAAACTCCTTTGACTGTGATATTGATATACCTGTTGTTTCATCATGTTTTAGGACATCTTCAGTATTTAGAGACTACCTATCAATGCTCTATCAAATCTACCATTGCTTGAACTATATATTTTCCTTCTTCAAAACTTGATTGGAAGATTGATTTATGGTCGACTTACACTGAGATAAATTTGTAATTTCAGTTCCTCTGGGTCCACAACTGGAAATTGTGGTGGCCTAATGTGTCCTCTTTCCGATGTCACAATTCTGAACTAATTTGGATGCTCCAGTAAAACTATATAGCAATTCTCCCAACACTTCTTATTTTTTTCCTATCCAGAAGAAAAAAACTTGTACGATATTCCAAGTGTCCAATATTTTGAATTTGACTCTAAAAAATCTACCACATATATTATGTTCAATCTTCTTTTTGATGCAAAGGGTCTTACTCAATTTGGATATCGGATGCTCTAGATATAACAATTTTCCCTAGAACACCTTTTCTCAAACCCTTATTGGAAGACTGGTTTAGGGTCAACTTGAAACTGAGGTAAAATTGGAATTTTCGATCTTCTCGGTATGAAACTTGATCCTATCGATGTGTCAAATTTTCTATGCCATGTGTCTGACCTATTTGGACATGTCAATAAAAATTTATTGCAAATCTCCCAAAACTTCTTATTTTTTGCATGTCCAGAGGAACAAACTTGTACTGTTATCCACCTGTCCAATATTTCATTTATGTAGTTGAAAACTCTACTACATATACGCTGGTCCATGTTCTTTCAGATGCAACATCTCTCTCCCAATTTGGATCTCGGGTGCCTTAGATATGGCCATTTTCTCCAAAACACTTATTTTATATTAGGTTTTGGACTAAAAAAAACCCTAAACTCCTCTGTGAATATCTCTGAATTTGTAATGGATTTGGATCTGAATTTCATACAGGAGATAACTATGCATCCATTAGAACTAGGGTTAAAGAACACTGCGCTGACATCTATCTCAATAGAACCCATAAGTCAGCTTTAGCAGAGCACTCTCACAACACGAAGCACCCAATTAAAATCAAAGATATGCAGGTGCTAGCACAGGTCAATAATTGGTCAAGGAGAAGAATTAGAGAGGCAATTGAGATAGTTAAAAACCCTAATTGCCTAAACTAAGATGACGGTCTTTCTATTAGCCGATCCTAGTTGCCTAACCTAACCAAACTAAATAAGAATTAAATTCAAATTAACCTAACTTAACTAAAAAAATAACTTAAGAATTAAAATAAAAATAAAAATTTAACTTAAGAATTAAATTAAAATAAAATGAAATAAAACTAAACTAGGGTTAAAATTAAAGTAAATTAATAACATTTAATAAAAAAATTAATTAAAAATAAAAATTAAATGTAATAATTAAACTAGGGTTGAAGTTAAAATTCAATGTTATTATATTAAATTATAAACCATAAATAAAATTGAAACTGATTATTAAATTAATAAAATACAAACTAACTTGTCTAATTAACTAATATACTGATTAACTGAACTATTTTTAATATTTAAAATATTAAATAAAAAATACATAATTAAGGATGAATTATATTAATTATCTTAAATGAAAATAACAATAAAATTAAATGTAATTAATATAAATAACAAGAGCCACGTGGTGGCAATGTCCCCGACATTGCCATACAAGTTTGTGGCAAGGTATGAAGAGAAGTTTTTTGCAATAAAAACATTGAGTTGTTTTTTGTATTTGATATGAAGTTAAATAATAATAGTTTAAAAGTTAAAACTAAATCATCAAAGCTTTATGAGATAACTTAGATATGTGTGACAACTAATTTTTGTTAATGTGATAAACAAACACTAGTTCTATTATCATTTGGCCTAAACAAAACAGAGTATTTTTAATAGCATATTTAACTTTAATTTGAATAATCCTTTAACACCATATCTATGTTTGTTTTTTCTTAAAATGAATATAATATAATATTATGTTTTTTATTAATATAAGAATTAAATGGTTTTATTAATTATATTTTCTTAAAATTTGAAAAAAAAATGAATCAAGTACATTCCACCCATTTTTGAAGAACTTTATGACGACTAAGTATTCCATCTGAAATATAATTTCCCTTGGGGTTATCAAATAATAATGTGCAATATCGAGCCACTCTACAAGTCTTCTATAGGTAGTGAGCTTTACCCTGGGCAAATTAGCTCGGATATCCTTCTTGTCATGTTTATTGAAGGAATCATAATGTGTCATGCAATCTTCTTCCTCACAACGCTCTTTATAGCACTCAAGCTCTGCCCTAGCTTAGCAAAGTTTGTGTGGTGCATTATCATTATGCACAAAATGGATATCACAATGTAGATAAAAGTCAATGTCAAATTACAATTTAATATCAATCTCTTAACACAATAAGAAACTAGTAGAACTTTTACTTCTCAACAAGTTGAGATGATAACTTTCAACAAGTTGAGATGATAACTTTCAACATTAATTTTTTTTTGTTCTTCCAAATTTTATTTTATAGAGGGAATTGAATATACCTGATACCCAACTCCAATGGCTTCCAGGTGTAATAATATGCCTATTTTGGTAGAAGATTTTGAATCAGTTTTTGCAATTCTCCTTTCAATTATGGCCTTTTCTATGGTATGATTCAAAACATAATCATATGCTATATGCTCTGAAAAGCAGTCCTATACAATATTATCGTAAGTTTTTTCAAAACAAAATCATATACTATATGCTCTGTAAAACAGTCCTGTATAATATTATCATATCATTTTTCATGTTAAATGAAAAATCTTCAAAATGATCTCAGAATTATCAATACACATTGCGCCCTCACTTTAACAAAACATGTAAGTGTTGAAAGGTTTGTATGGGCCTCTCTTCATAACCCTAGCTAACTGCGTCGGAGAGTCAAGCGCAATATAACTAACATCCACCTAACATCAAAAAAACTACTAAACCCACTATTTGGGTAAGGATAGTGCACTTGGGCATACAAAAGCTTTAGATATTAGTTTAAAATCATTAGCCATTAGCCATGCCAATTATACATTATAATACCTAGATGAGAGAGAAAATTATATACAGGGAAGTCCCACATCACCAGCTGGCATAACTAGCTTATAAGGCCCACATCACCGGCTGGCATAACTAGCTTATAGTAGAACCTATAAATTTAAATTTCAATGAATACAAAACCTTTATAAATGTGAGAGAAAAATATTGACTTGCAAAATATTGAGAGAACTTCTATGATTATTTTTACTTAAGCTTTAATATTAATAAAATTAGTATAAGCAAAGCAAACTTATAGGACATGGGATAATTTGATATAACAAGTTTGCTATATTATATATCCTCATATAGCGTGAGTATTGTGATGAGTTTCGGGATGCGTTGTGAGTATTGTAGTTCATAATTCAATTTCAAATTTCTGTTTTTCTTATTCTCGTTATAATATTTGAGCTTGGCCTTCTTGATTCTTATTCTCATTGTAAGGTCTAAGCTTGGCCTTCTTGAATAACGATGACAAAGAAATACTGCTCCTCTTCCTTCGTCTCTTTTTTTTTCAACAATATATACCTCTTCTCCCCAAATCCTTCTTTGGCTGCACCATCTTCTGCTCCCTTAAATGCTTCTTTGGCTGCACCGACTTATGCTCCTCCATCAGGTGGTGGATCATCCTCTTCCATCGTTCAAATAGTGCCATATCATATCGACACGACAGATAAAAAATTGCCCATCAAGATGACATTATTAGTCATATAACTCAACTTTTGAAACTCATCTAACAATGAAAATTGATGCTCGTATTTCATTTCTATCCTCAATCTCGTAAGGAGATCTTGTCACTTCACTTCAAGATTTAACAAGACATTGTTAAGAAGAGTCCTACAATCATCTTGAATAAAATAATGAGGTATATTTTCACTGCCATTAACCATTATGTCCTGCTAATGAGGAAAATAGCGATCAAGGGCTCAACAATCGACTCAAATGGTACAAGGAGCATCCGCAGAACAATATCATGTTTGGAAACCACATGACAAAATTTTCCTGTCCATTTTTCACGGCCAACTGCTTCAACAAGTCCTATATTCCCCACTAAAAGACATCCAAATGTTATACAAAAACGAGAGCTTTGCCTCAACCTATTTTCCAATACCCATAGTGTGGTCAAGGTTGCAATTGCCCCTCCTAAGGAATGACCCACAAATTGCACCTGTTTGATCGTGGAATGTATCAACACAATGTTAAAATAAGTGACTAAGTATTTTCGCGTTTATGAATCTAATATCATTCTGTACTGAAAGATAAATTAGTTTACCTTTGCTTGGAAATTTGTATTCTCCGTAATATGGAATCGTAAAAATGATCTTGTTGAAATCCAACAAAAAACAAATTGGGGATCTCCTACCAGCACTTGTAAAAGGGAACTCTAAAAACGCCAGATTAACACATGCACATACATGATGTAAAGAAGGGCAAGGTGATGGCAATAGTTTACAGGCATAGCTTGTGGGTGCACAACAAGAAAAACATAAGCTGCAAAATGAGTTTTCAGCAAAGCTCACTGACCTCAAAAACCTTTACATTATGTTCTCTACCTTGGAAAGAGAGAAAGAAATCATGGCAGAAGAATTGGTACTGAAAACCAGAATATTGGCTGACATGGAAGAATAATTGAATGAACTAAAAGATAAAAACAAGACTCTGTCTAACAAGTTAGAATCCTATACCAGGAAGAATAAAACCAAAATCCTAGATATCCAAGAAACAATTGCTTCACTTGAGGACTACAACAAACTATTGGCAGAACAAGTTCTCAAGACATCAGAAGGATACTGTTGCTTTAAGAGGAAATCAAAAGATGTGCAAGAACAAAACAATGGAATCAAGAGGGAAATAGCCAACCTCAAATCCTCCATACTAAAAAGGGAAAATGTTACACCTCTTCTGGAATCATAAAGGACTACACTTGTAAATGAGATCACCTGGGGTAAGCAACAATTGCAATTTCTGCTGAAAAAATGTCAGTGCTTCCAACAAGAGACAGAATCATTCACAGAACAATAGTTAACGAAGTATGATAGGCCGAAAAGTCTCAAGGAGGATTTTGTTTTTTTTGAGCAACTTCTGCTTCACTTCAAGGAAGAGATAGCCTATATCAAGGTAGAATCTGATAGAGGTATCAAATTACATAGCAATGTTGCAGAATGAGCTCCTAAATCTGGGTATCGAAAATAATGTATTTATACCAGAAAAAGACTAGATGAAAACATAGATGGTAGAGTCAAAAGACTAGAAGATATGGCAGACGTTCTATTTTATTTAGTCTTTTTAAATATTATAAACATATTTGACATTTTGATATATCACTTATAAAATAATTGGGATATCTAAACATATTTGTCATTCCAACGTAATGATTTTCTAGATAATAAAATTTAAAAAAACCACCATATCATCTCTCAATCAATTGAAACAAATATTTAACTCCATACTTCTCAATCATGAATCAACTGGCACATATCCTAGAGGTCCCCCTACTAAACTCTAGACCTCCTGAACCTAATAAATTTTGATTTACATTGCATGATTACACAAAGATGAATGTAGTATTTACTAATTTCCATATGATAAATCATAAATTGTTATTGTTGAGATTATATTTTTCATAATTTTTTATATTTTTATAAATTTTATGACCTAGTTGTCTCGATCCACGGGCCTAATCTGCACACGTCTAGAATGTACATTTCCCTCGATAAATGTCCCCCATCATGGAACCTTGGGGGAACATTGTGAAATTGTAACTTATTGCAAGAGTTTAGTAGACATCTATATACCTACTTTTAAGTTTTTAACATGTTTTTTTTTGGTTTTCATACAAGTTTACGCTAATAGGCATTTATGTAAAGTATTTTTTAAAGAAAGATAAACAAAGAAAAATTGAAGGATAAAACTAATGTGGAACTATTTACACATGCAACCATTGACAAGATGATGCTATATGATGATTGTAAGTAATGATAGAGCTCTGAAGACTTATTGATATAAATTTAGCAAATTATATTCTACTTCAGAGAATGCGTGCGAAGTGATCTACCTCCTAATGTCAAATTTGGCCTCTGCCCTTATTATTCTTATTCTAGTTTAGTACAAGTTTGTATGCTCCAAAGAAGATTCATTGTAAATTCACTCCAGAGAAATAGCAGTAAGCGTAAAGTAGTGAGACATGTTAAACATCAAGAAAAATTGCAATACTTTTCTTTATACAATAATGCAACCACAAAGCTTGTGATTCCTCACCCTTCATCAGTTTGGGAGTAACTAGCAAATTTAGAAAGTGAAAATATAAACTCCTACCTCCTACGTGATTTCTACGACAGTGTCTAAATTTTGAGAAATTAAGTCCTAAAACCGGTGAATTAAGGCCTTTCATGACCGACACCTATTGTTACAGATTGTGAAATTGATTAGTACAATAAATGAACCACTGGGCTGGAGTTCAGCTTGGCAGTAATTGTAGTTTACTTGATGTTTTACTTGATGTTGAACCACCAAGCTATTGTTCCATAATCTATGTAAACAAACTCCTTCCCATTTTGAGAATAATGTATATTATGTGTGTGCCACATTTATCATTTATAACAACCTTCTGGGGTTAAAATCCCCGGATACTTCATCGCCTTCAAGATCACATCCTTCCCAAAAAAAATAGAATGCTTGAAGTGCAGTGTGCTAGATAAAGGTACGATCTAGGAAATACCAGCTACAAGGGCATTTGAGGTTCAAAGTATCCTTCCAGAGATCAATATCACAACCGATGTAATATTTATAGCCATCATACACTAGAACTTCAAATATTACACTATATATATACTCAACTAGAAGCAATAAAGTTGCCAATATTGCACGCTACCATCTCTCAGCAAAAAGGCTTAACGAGATGTAAGTTCGTTCATATGAATACACAAGGATATGAATCCCCAGCTTATTACTGTGATTCTAACTGCCACGCTCCAATATCACAGCCTTCCTGAAAAATGAGAGAACTTTAAGCATAGTGTGCTAGAAAAAACAATCTATATACATTATACATACATTGTACATTGGATCATTGACAGCTTTGGAAAGTAAGACAGTTTGAGTTAACTCTTTCAGATTTGGATCATCCTAAAATATTATTTGCAGGATGAAGTGGAATTATTGCAAACAAAGCCAATTTGACAGGTAGAATGGTAAACACCATAAAAAAAACTAAAAGACAATGCAATTTTCTAAAATTGTTAGTAGCTAAAATCCCAAATCACATTGTTGAAACTCTGGCCTTCATGAAAGTTTGCAACACCCATGATTTAAATATTGATCGGTTCCTTCTATTTTCTGATGCATATAACTAGCCAACAAAACAAAATCCAAACAAAACTCATCATTGCGTCCTACAAATAAAACCCATTTATCAGTCAGCTTCTAAGGAATTCAAAAACCAGAAATTCATTTGCAATTACAAAAAACAAGCCCCTTTAAATAACATAATAATTCACGAACCAAATTATAACTTAATACCAGCTATTGGAATTCATTGCTTTTATGAAAAAAAAAACGGGTATTAGAATTCACTGCTTTTATGAAAAAAGAGAGTATTGTAGTCTAAACCATATGTGACAAAACTATTTGCTACTTTATATTTTAAATTTTAAATCATGGCTTCCAATTAAGTAAACCTCTCATGCGCTTTAAACCTTTCTCAATTAATAACCATAAGCATCTTATTGTAAAATTAGAACATAATATCAGCCATTGGAAAAAAAAATGGTATTGTAGTCTGAACTATATGTGACAATGGCGTCACCATCCTTCAAATTAGTGATGCAACAATCAAGGCTGGTCCTTTTGCAACATTAACCTAGAAGATGAAGATGACTTTAAGAAATTTTAATTTCTAGGAAACTTCAAGAGAAGTTACAATAACCGTGATTTTTAGAGTTACCGTGGAATTGGTAATTATGTGGTCCTTTGGGGAAATGACCCTGGATCATGCCTGGTTTCTGTCTTTCTTAATTGTCTTTCAACAAATTAAGAGCCCTTTTCCGTGTCCACAGAATTACCAATTCTCTGCAGGATGCTACTTTGGGGAAATGACCCTGGATCATGCCTGGTTTCTGTCTTTCAACAAATTAAGAGCCCTTTTCCGTACAGTGTCAATTATTTATCCTTTGGGTGGTAACTTTTCCAAGAAAACAATCTAGCTAGTAATTGCTCAAACAAGTTTATTAAACCCTCTCCATCCCACCCGCGATTTGTCGAGATTCTTCAATGCTCATAACAAGAAAATTATAAGCTCATTACCAAGGATGAGAGAGTCGTAAAGGATGATAACTGGTTAAAAGTGTACTCCCAACCAAAAAAAAAAACAAGTGCTATATTTTGTTTAACTTGAATACTAACATACATCCACATTTAGACTTCAAAGGTGGTTTCCAACTGAATTGGTATGAAAATGAGTTTTAACTAAGTTAAAATATATTAATTACCTTAGAATTGCAGTAAACAAGAACCCCATTTCTCATTATTCTTTTCCATTTCATGCATCCACTTACAGTAAACGAAGTGACTGACTTCTTCACTCACTGGCCTTCCTTCCCTCTTCTTAGTTTGCAGGTAAAGAGCAAGAAAGCAACTGGTATTCCTTGTCCTTCTAAGTCTGTAGTTGAAAACCAAGAAACCAAACAACTAAGCCAAGGGAACAGAAAAATAATATGAAGAATGTGTGTGACAAACAGGAGAGCTGGTTATAATAAGTACTTCATCGCCGTGCCACTACCTCATATAGGGACTCCGGCATAGAATGGCCTGCCATTGCTTTTTAATGGCTGTGTGGTAGTTGACATGCGCATAGGGATTCAGGCATAGAATGGCTCACCATTGCTTTTCAATGGCCACGTGGTAGTTGACATGCGCATAGGGACTCAGGCATAGAATGGCCCGCCATTAATTTTCAATGGTCGCGTGGCAGCTGACATGCGCATGACTTGAAGTGTGTTATGGGCAGGGTGGCAAGGAATTCTCTTCTTAAAGAAAAAAAACCATTTTCCAATACATACTTGTCGGGCTGCTTACGCCATCACGCTGCCGGGTCTTGGGGCACAAAGTCCCAGGCCTACGTCACTTCCAGAAAACCAATAGGAGCAAAGTTAAATGAATATTTAAATAACTCAAAAATTAAAAATTAATCCAAACTATAGTAAAAACATTTGAAAATAAGAAAAATTAAATCTGCATGTTGAATTAATCTACCTAACCAAATCATATATATCCCATGTTGGAGACATAATAAACCATAAGTAAAATAAAATTTTTATCATTAATAAACTAAAATATTAATAAAATTAAAATTAATTATCAAAATTAATAAAATACTTAACTTTAACTTACGGAACATTAAATTAAAATTAAAAATTTAAATTTAAATAAAAACCCTAAAAGCTACCGACAAACCATACCTAGTAAGGCACCTCCTAATTGGGTTATTCCTGTATTAATACTCCTTTAAAAATGAACAATCTCCCTAGGCATCGCTATGTCTTGAAGATGAGCCATGCCTGGTTCGAAACGTTGACATTAACTCCTCTCACCGCAGATTCTCCATTTGATGCCATGAATATTTATTGCGGAATCTCAGCTAACCTGATAACTATGCATGCTTTAGAAGTGGTTTTTAAACCTATATCTCTAAATCGTTATAGAAAAACAGTTGTACCGACAATTCCAAGATTACTCGTTTTGTAGAATCCAATCTCGAGGAAAGAGCTCTGATACCAAATGTTATGCAACCAAGTCCTAGAAATAGCATAAAAATAGAAGAAATAGACCAAAAGAGAGTAGTCTACGCGTTAATAATGAATAATAGAGATGAATAGAACCTTATTTGAGGGAGGAACCTCCTTACACAATGTATTGTGTACCCAAGAGAAGACAATATACAATGCTTACTAAAATTAAAATAGCTCATTCCTATATATAGGAGACACATGTGTACAATACCAACTAATAGAACCACTAATAGAC
>LPNX010251872.1:0-17786 GCA_001517045.1 Pseudotsuga menziesii | reverse complement strand
ATGATTGGGGTATGATAATCTATAAATAAAGGATGCAAATATCATGAAAACTGCTTTTACATTTTGATTTAAGAATTGCGGGCTTGTGGTGGTTCCTTTCAGGTTGATTAATGTGCCTATAGTATTAATGAATCTCATAAATAGTAAATTTCATAAATACCTAGAGAAGTTTGTTCAGTTATTCCTTATTTCATAAGCACTTAGAAACTTTGTTCAACTATTCCTTAATTATATATTAATCTATTCATAAACTCCAAAAGAGTACTTATATTTATGCTAAGCTCTCAAAATGTTCCTTCTTTCATATCGAGATCCATTATCTTTATGCATCATTTCCTCACAATGGATATTCAAATGATTAAGGCCATTAGAAATGCGTTGACATAAATAATACATAGGATTTGCATAGTTTCATGGGTAATATGGTTTTCAATCCAACATTGGGTCATTAGGGTTTACCTAGGCCGAACCTAGCCTTGGAAAACAAATTACATTGGCGATTTCCATTTTTTCTCCATATGATGATTATGAATATTTATGATTATGATCATGAAGATTATGGTTGGGACCTGGTCTGGTCGGCTATCTGAAACTGATGAAACTGATGGAAGTGGGCTACATGAGGAAGTGCTATCACCGAACGTGGAGAGTGGGCATCCAGCCAATTTCCTTTACCTTCGCCAACATTCTCCCGGCCTGTCCAAGTTTGTTGGCTTTTAAATACGGTAAGGAATTTCATCATGAAATAATAAGAAGTGAAGTACAATCCAATTTGTTTTTCTGGGAAACGGTTTTGTAGACATGTGTTGCAAAATGTGGTTTTGTAGAAGTTGCATGCAAAATGTTTGACAAAATGACTGAATGAAATTTGGTTTCATGGAATAGTATGTTTACTGGGTAAGCCCAAAATGGGTATTTCGATGAGGCTATTAAGCTCTTTCAGAAGATGCCTGAAAGGAATGTGGTGCCATGGACTGCCATGATTGCAGGATATGTGAAGAATGGGATTTTCGACAAGGCCGTGAAGCTCTTTAATGAAATGCTTGAGTGAAATGTGGTATGTTGGACTACGATGATTGCAAGGTGTGTACAATTTAGCCTAAACAAACAGAGATATTGTTTCTGAAAACCAGCATACATAATTTAATGTAGGTGGGATTGATTTGCAAAAATAGCAATGTTTTTTTTTTTTTTCTGTTTTTGCAAAAACCTGACTAACTCAAGGTGAGAAGAAATATGCAAACCTGCAACAAAAAATTCCTTTCTCACCACGGTCAAATCAAGGTGAGTATTATATGCAACATAGTATGGCTTAGCTAGCCTTGACCAACTCAAGGTGAGGAATTTGACAATTTTAGACTTTTGCATAGGTGGAGCTCATACTTATAGCCAAAACATATGTCCTGGCATCAATTGGATCAAGGATACAGTTACAACACTTCTTATTGTCCCCAACTAAATCAAAGAGCAAAATTTCCCTTAAGCAATCGTTGTAGCAGCAGGGGGATCTAACATGCATCTCTAACTACAATTTCGTTATAAATGAATGTACACATCCAACCAAAAGTGCTAGAATACAACATTATACACAATTCTGGAGAAAAGATAATGCCATGGCACTTTTGTAAATAACACCTAAAGTGAAACTGGATGTGCAAAACTTGAATCTTGTTGGTTTAAAAGAGTATATGCACACATTCACAAACATGAGAGTGAAGATAACATGGAACATCATTTTAAAGTTCCAACAAATATATATTACAGGATGTGCATGATAGAGGTTACCCATGCAATACCTGCATACCACACTCTTTCAACTATACCATCTCTTGGATACTTATAGTAATTTAACTGCCAATCCTCACATAAATATTCATTGATTCATACAAAAACATGTAATTGAATTGATTTGAAACACACTAGAATGTCCATACCATCTCTTAGACATCATTGATTTTGGGTTATGCTCAGAATGGAAGTGTTTATGAAGCTTACAAACTGTTTGAGAAGATGCCCGAGAGAAATCTAGTCTCTTGGACTGCAATGATTATAGGATATGCACAGGATGGGCATGTTGATGAGGCTCTGAAGCTCTTTAAAAAAATGCCACTACAAAATGTGGAATCGTGTAATGCAATGATTGCAGGATATGTACATAATGGCCGAAATTAAGAGGCCCCGAAGCTTTTCCGAGAAATGCAAAGGCATGACATGAAGCCAAAACTCTTGCTAGTGTTATTGCAGCATGTGCTGATCTGGTAGCATTGGAACAGGGCTTGGAGATCCATGAGAAGTAATCAAGAGTGGATTTGTTTGACAAAATTGATCACAAATATTGCAGGCTATGGTGTGCATGGCTTTGGTAAGGAAGCCCTAAGGATCTTCAAACAAATGCAGCACTGTGGAATATCACCGAATCATGTTACCTTTGTCGGAGTTCTGTTTGCGTGCTGCCATTCAGGCCTAGTGGCCTGCAATACTTTAATTGCATGAGTCACTATCATCATATTACACCCACAATGGAGCACTATGCTTGCATGGTTGACCCTTTCGGCCGAGCTGGGCACCTAGATAAGGCACACAACTTTATCAATAGAATGCTAATAAAACCTTATTATATTGTGTGGATTTCTTTCATCGCTGCATGTAGAATCCATAAGAATATAAAGCTAGGGGAATTTGTTGCAGAATGCCTCATTGAATTGGATATCCAAAAAGCCACACCTTATGTGGCTCTATCAAACATCTATGCTGCAGCAGGATAGCGGGATGGCATCTATGCTGCAGCAGGACATCTCACCGAGCAGGGCATTAACCTTGATAGCTATCTTCCATACTGGTTGAGCCTTCTCCTGAAATATTTTGTGATTTCTTTCATTCCATATGCACCGGAAAATTAACTTGGGGAGTTTCAGCCAGCAGGCTCTAACTCCATTTTTGTGGTTCAGCTCACCTTGATACAAATTTTCCCAACTAGTAAAACAGGCATGAATTGTATTTGGCAAATGTACTCCACCTCCCAACAGCTTCAACACATCATCCCAAATCGAAATAGTATAGTGGCACTTTAGAAATAAGTTTCTGATATTTTCTGAGGCTTCAGTACATAATGGGCATCGAAAGGGGCCGTCAATTCCTCTTTTCTCCAAGTTCTCGTCGGTGAGCACTCTCTCATGCATCAGCGACCAAGTGAACATATTGGTTTTTGGTAGAGTGCTACAGTTCCAGAGATTATTCCATACACGTGGGTTTACAGGCACATTATAATTCGCAGCGTATATTTGATATCCCTCTGACGTTGAATAACTGCCAATATGCCTCCCCCAGCCATGACGATCCCTCTTGGTTTTGGCTACTGGTGCCAGCCCAGCCAGATGGTTGGTAAGTTGCAACTTCTCAGCGTCTAGATCAGGAGGACAGTCCGACATATTCCAACTAGCCCATCAATTAGGCAACGCAGACTCCCAAAAGGATATGTCCCATAGTTTTTTCATCCCCAGTGCGGCCAATCTCTCCTGCATACGTGGAGTTTGGGGAGGGGTCTTCCCTAGAATTTTGTCATGCCAGAGATTAATCGATTTCCCATTACCAGGGACCCAATAAAATTCGTCTTTGAACTGTGGCAATGATTTGAGACAGATATTGTAAATTGAAGAATCTTTCTGATTCACATGGGCACCATCAAGGCATCTAAGCCTCAATCCACTGAAGTATTTGGCTTTCAACACCTGACTTCACCAAGAGGGCTTGGGGGCGATCAAGTTCCAGAGCAGCTTGGCTCCCATAGCCAAGTTTTGGTTTCTAAGATCTCTGATGTAAAGACCACCCTCTAGCCTGGGTAATTTAATTATTTTCCAGCTGACCAGTGCAAATTTTTTGCCTCCCCTAGCATTGCCACTTTTCCATAGAAAGGATCTAACCAATCCTTCGATCTGTGAGATTACTTTGGCCGGAGCTAGGAGAAGAGAGCTCTGATAGAGTAGGTAGCTATTCAAGACTGCCTTTATTAAGACTACCTTCCCAGCCAAATTTAACCAAATTGACCCCCAACCATGGATTTTCCTTTTGATTTTCTCCACAATTGGGTTCCAGGCTGAACTCTTGAGTTTGGATTTGAAGATGGGGATCCCTAGATAGTTGAAGGACTCCCAGGGGACAACACCATCCACATTGAGAATCCGAGAGATATCTAGCATTTCTCTAGGATTGATATTCCATCCATAGATCAAGATTTTCCTAAAATTGATTTCGCTTTCAGAGGCATGGCAATAGCGATTCAGTTCAAAATTGAAATGACGGGCTATGATTTGACTGGCTCCCCCCAACAATATAGTATCATCTGCGAATTGCACGTGATTGATATCTTTTGTGCCTCTGGCCATCCTAATTCCGGGGAGATCCTGCTCAAGCCTGGCATTTTCCAGCTGAAAGCTAAGTACAGAATCCTGGATGGCATAAAGAAACGGGGAGAGCGGGCAGCCTTGCCTCAGACCTCTCAAGGCTTGGAAGAAAGGAGTAGCTCTGCCATTGACTAAAGGGGCTATCCATGGCTTGCTGATACAGGCCTTGACCCAGGAGATAAAATATGAACTGAAACCAAATTTCTGCATTACCTGAAGGAGAAAGGGGTGGCTGACTCTATTGAAGGCAGGGATGATTTTAGGGGCGAATTATAGCCCATAGGTGAATTTTAAGGGGTGCCCAAAAAAAGGTGGGCAGATTTTTAATATTAAAATGGTTTTTTTAATTTAATAAATTAGACCATTTTTTATTTTATATATAATTTTCCCCAATTAAATAGCCTATGCGGTTAAACTATGAAAATTCATACAATGGAATTTAGCCCATCCGTCGATGGGGAAAATCGGACATTCACCTGGATTTCTTCTATAATGGAGGTTAAATCGCCAAAAATTTCCAGTTTTGGAGGAGAAATGGAGATGGTTCGCCTGGATTTTATGGATGATAGGTTAAAATTTTGGTATTTCACCCTTATTTATGGATCTTTGGGTAAACTTCTCTCAGTTCGTCCTTGATTTGCAGGCTCATGGACGCAGGACAATGTTTGATTTCAGGTGGTGGCCAGGCCATGGACGCAGGACAATGTTTGATTTCAAGTGGTGGCCAGGCCATGGATCCATTCCTTTTACCTATGGATCTAATCCTATCCTTAACCTGCTCTGCCCTTAAAGATCTAACATACAAATCCCATTCTCTTGCCATTTCAATGTGTAGTCCAATTTGATCCATCCTTTTCCATCCTGAAGTGTCCACCAACCATTGCTTGCCCTATCATATACACTGCAAATAAGTGAATGTTTTTGGAGGGGGTGTAGTCTATCAGGTTTCTTGAGAGCTTTGGGACATTCATTCATTTTACCCATGGATCTAATTTTATCCTTGCTTGCTCTGCCCATTTCCAATTAACCATGCTGGATATTTTCCAATAATAGTGTAGCCTTCTAGGAAGACCTTTCAGACTACTGACCTTCCAACTGTTTTTCAAGGGTTTCTTGTCCACTTTTTTGTTGCTGGATAATGCTGTTGTTTGCATTAGATGTTTATAAAGCTTGAATAATTAGAATATAACCACATAATAGGAATTTGTTGGGCTAGCCCTCGGTTACTGCCACTGGTGGTGTATGGTCTTGTTGTTCATAAGGGAAGTTGTCAGTGTGGACATGTGAGATGAAAAACACAAGTACCATTGACATGGTATCCTGGAAATGAAAAGCTCTAATTTCTTCATGTGAGGCAACAACCACTTTATTCTCCCACCATGCACTGTCCAGTTGCAAGAAGAATGTAAAGAGTGATTGACAACCTAAACTTTTGGAACACATACAGTAAAACATATACCCTGAGATATCTGTGGCATAACTTCATACCGTATATGATATACCTGGTGAAATGGCATTGTTACCTGAGATACACGACTATAACTCATGATGGTGGGGTTTGAACTGATGACAATATTTGATGAACATATGGTAAATCTGCAACATTAGTGATAATGATGGTTTGTCAAGAGCTTCAAAGACCCCTTGGAAGTGGATGGAAGCATTCTCATCATGACGATTTATTGGGCTATGGATTGAATTGGGATCTATTAAACGAGCTATGTGCAAGGGCATGATAAGTGTTAATACCGGCAGAGATCTTGATTGCTGCTGTCGATGCTATAAATAACATATTTAGTGACAAATATATGCTCCCAGCTATTTCATTTTCAAAAAAAATATAAAATAAAATGGATACCCTGTATTTGAACTTAAAATGACAAATAATACATTATTTTTTCTATTTTCTGTCACCAATTTTATGTTCCAATCATTTTCCTTCTCTTAAAGTTTTTTATAGCAAATTCTATTGACTTCCTTCATAATAAATTTTTCAGCTTGCCTCAGCAAACTAGCTCAATAATTAGGATATTTAGGTCGTTTGTATATGTGCTCATATGGGTTTGTATCCACCTAAGGACATCAGCAGTCTTGCATGCACTATCATTAGTGCCAATGGTTTGTTACTTGGAAAATATTGCGTTCAGGGTATATACAGGATTCATAACCATGGTGAACACTGAAATCGTATAGTTGTAAACAGTAGCAACCTAGGAAGGAATGTGCTCCTGAAATAACTCAACTCAGTGGTGGCTTCTTGCCTTCTTTATGCACCTTTCAAAAAATTAAAGGGTTGTGAATCGAAAGCCCACCTAGTTTAAGATTGAAAATAAAAGTTGACAGAAGCTGAATTTCATTCTATGTCACCTACAGAAGTTTTTAGACCTCGAGATTGGATGAGTAGTCAAAAAACGGCTGGATGAAAATGATTGTTTCTTATGGAAAACATTCGAGGAATGTATTCTGAACAACAATATGCAAGCAGTTATGAAATAGCACCCTTGAATTAGCAAAATATTTCAATTCCTCAAATGCTTTAAGGTCCCTAGTTATTTCGTGCTTTTTGGAAACATCAAAGACACGGATATGGAAGGTTCTAATGGTTTTTTATTTGATTGTCTAACATGTATAGTAGATTTGAATTTTTTTATTGTCAGGATTTTATTTGGAAAGCTCTTTGAAAATCGTTCAATTAAATTTTAATGAATTGCATCAGACAATTTCCAGATAATGTTGTTGAAAAAGGTAGTGTCAAGAAAGTTAATTAGATGATCTAGCTAGATGTCAATGCAGAACAGGTGCTTCTTTCACTTGAGGTTTGTAAAGCTTGCCTAATTAGCATATCACCAGATAATAGGATATTTGTTGAGCACTTAGTTGCTGGTAATGGCCGATCTTGTTGTCCACTTTTCTGTGCTAAACCAAAGCCTCTGAGTTCTTTCTAGGAACACTAGGCTTCAACTTATAGCTAGAAGAAACATTGTTAGAACTAGTGTTTGACCAAGGCTTCTCTGTTAATTTTTCAGAAACATGCTTCACCTAATACCCCTATTGCCTGAATTCGTCCTACAACTTCGCCTAATACCCCTATTTCCTGAATTTATATGGTCGCCAGTTGCTCTCTAAACAATTAACACAACGTCAGCAGAAACTGCTGCATCAAATGGGTTACCACAGAGGTTCAAAATACCCTTCACTCATGCGGATATTTGGGGACCAAAGTTTACAAGATGATGAAATATTGATTAGTCCCTTTATATCTGCTAAAAATATTTCGGACTTGTAATGGTTAAGAATCAATGCCATTCCAAGAACGATACTCAAACTGCCACTTCTAAAATGACAGTGAGAAGGTTCAAGTTGAAATTTACAGGAAAAATTGTTGGAAGCACACATTTCCTTGCTATCTGCAAATACATCAAGGCAGAGTACACAGCATTAGAGTTTGGTCTTTTGTTTTTTATTAGTAGCTCAAATCCATTCACGGTCATTTGTAAACCTATGGAAGTCAACTTAGTAAAACCTGAAGAGGCCTAATGACCATAGGCTAGTTATTTTAGATAACAAAACATACCGATTGCAACCATAGAACTGTCAATAATCTTAGCCTCCTACCTCAGCCATGTTTACCATGTTATGCAAAATACCTGCAATGAATGTCAATTACTCAAAATGCATGTCTCCCACAAAATAAAGGGCAAAAAATAGCACAAGAAAATACATTTTGAAACCCATCAAATGAAATAGAGAAAAGCTAACGAGGATGACATGTTCCAAATGAATATCTCTGGCATTAGATTGCAGTAATTCATTTTTTTTATTATGCAGCAGATATTAATGTGGAGTCAAGTTGATCAATGAATGTAAACTTTATCAAAAACTATTACTCCTCCTGTCAAAGCAAATTATAAAGAATAATGCAATAAATGCATATCATACTAAGAATGCCAATAACAGTCTACTAAGAATCTGCAATAAACGCATATCACACTGCGCATGGTAAAGAAGAGTGCAATAAATGCATATCAGAATGGGAATGCCAATACCCTGCTCATGGTTTACAAAATTATCTTCCATGAAGTTCTCTAACTGTTTAAGTTCAGTCCAGGTTATTCAAAGAGGACATTCTTAGGTTCTGTGTTGATATATTCACATGGTTGATGATGGTGGTGCTAGCTCCTCTTTTACTTCTAGTGCAAAGTATCCTGTGTCTTCTTCTGTCTTGGCCCAGTCCTCTAGTAAACTTGGTTGCCAAACTTTGGAGCTGTGCAAAACTGTGGGCTTGATAATGCTATCCAAGAGCTCCATCTTGAATGGGATGTCTTGAAAGAGGTGCTAAACAAAATATATGAAAAACATGGGAGGATAAAATAATGTTTCCTTTTGTATTTCAAAAATTGTGTTCAATTTTCAAAGACTTCTTTGGTGAGCATCGATCTAAGTAAATTTTCCAATTAAGCAACAGTACCAACTACTCCGTATGCTTATCTAACACAACTTTAAAACTTTTCTGTATTACTGGAACTGGATCCTGCTGATTCAGAAGCTAAAAGTAAAATTGATGCTTAGGGATGACTACGAGGCATTTACCAGTACTTTCAGTGAAACAGTTGGGTTAATGTTTTATCTTCGTGGAGTCAGTGCAATATTCTTTTTATTCAGTAGACTATAAATCAAAATTGCAAATGAACCTTTATTCGTTGGTAGAAAAGGTTATTGTTTGGTTACCAATAGCATATTGATATCTGATTGAAAGATGAATTCTGTAGATAAATATTACTGTCAAATTTGGGTAGCTTTTAATCACTTTCAGGAGTTGTTTTACTCACTGCATGAAGATTCAATTAGAGTCTATATCATAGAGAATAATCATGTTTTTTGTGTAGATGACTTGTTTCCATGGGGTGAAAGAGTGCTGATGTTTTCAAACATGGGTAGGAAGTCACATAATAGTATTTGAT
Source organism: Pseudotsuga menziesii (assembly GCA_001517045.1). Lineage (NCBI taxonomy): Eukaryota > Viridiplantae > Streptophyta > Pinopsida > Pinales > Pinaceae > Pseudotsuga > Pseudotsuga menziesii. The sequence continues at coordinate 8,425 of LPNX010251872.1, read as the reverse complement.
GTTTAACAATGGAAAACTTTTGTTTGGTTCCAAGGTTAGTCTTGTGGTGGTAAAAGAGTGGTTTTACGTGAGAAGGACAGGGAGCAAAGTTGTTTTTAGACCCTAAAATTTTTGTTGCTTTTAACTGTTATTATCTTTCAAAGAAGTTGTTTGGCTCATCTTGAGTTGGGTTGAGGTAGATTGTGGTTCCAGTATTTCATGGAAAATGCTTCCTGTATGTCATGGGTATCGATTTCTAGAAAGTGGGAGCTTTTTTTCCTTTTTTTGGACCAAGTATGTGAATAGTGTCATGTTGTATGTTATTCCCTGTATGTTCTTCAACATCTTCATTTGAATCTTGATGTTGAACAATTGTTCTCTCATGGCACTGAGTTTTTTCAACTCATCCTCATTAGCTGGTGGTTTTTCAATTTTGTATGCTCATACAAGTGATCTTCCCATCTAGTTTGGAGTCACATTCTAATTCTTTTCCCTAAATATTGGTGAGAGCTTGCTTCGATGCTTTCTTCCGATTTCTAGGATGCAATTCCAAGGGAAATTTCCAGCATTTTGTCTTGGTATGGCCATCTATACTACAATAATTGCAAATAGCAATGATTCTCACCACTGTCATTCGAATGAGCAGCTTTGTAGGTCATCCTCCTGTCATGTTGTTGGGCACCATACTTTGTGTTTCCTATTGCTCCATTCTGTGCTGGTTTTCTGTCCCTTCTTAAAGGGATCATCAAGTTTCTTTCCCTCAAAGAGGGCTAGTTTCCTTTTGATTTAGCCACACAAGGCTCCTTGGTGTTTCATCAATAAGTGCTGATCTTCCAGCTGGAGGCTTAACATAATGGATTGTTTCCTGAATTTGGTGGTATAGTCTTGGACATTTTGACCATCGCTTTGGTAGAATTATTTACTATTTCCATTCAATCAGCTGTTCCTCTTGATAGCCAATGGGATAAAACTATTTTTTCAGGGCTCTTGAAAGCAAGACTTCTTCATAAATTAATTGCCTAAGCTTCCAAAGATGCTTCCAAGAAAGGGTCACTCAAAGATGCCCACAAAGAAACCCAACACTAAGCTCCAAAGATATAAAAGAACTCCAATTTGCCCATAGCAACACTTAGATGTTGAACGCTGCCTTAAACCCTCTGAAATTACCTCCAAAACAGGACGTTTCCAAAGAAGGCTGAATGCTGATCAGATATCAGTGGAAAAGATTAAAAAAAGGGGTGGCCCCTCCTTCAATCTGCAACTAAAAGAGAGGGAAACCCTTCACGGCTAAAACAGGGAAACAACAGGGGCAGGTCATTTAGGGCCAAGTGTTTTCCATTAGATTCAAGTTTTCAACTCAAAATGCGTCTATTTGCACAAAAATCCTATAAGCTAAGTCTGAAACCTTCCTAGAAGCTGGAAAACAACTTGAATATGATAGCTATCAAGTGAAAATCCTCTAATAGTTGATGGCTTCCTCAAGTTGGATCACTGCTGTTTCCAAACGCTGCTACAGGTTTGCTCAAGGCTCCAAACAATCATTTTCAGGGCTTTTATGACTGTTGTTCACCTCTAGATCAGAATATGGCTGCAGTATGATGGTTTAAATGCACCCAGAATTGAAGTTTAGATTGTTTTACTGTTGCTTCACCCTTTTAGGCACAATTTCTACTTCAAAATATAATATCATATCTGTGTACTGTTGTTTTAGGGCATACAATGCACCCAAAACTTCCCTAAACAGCTTATAAGTTATAACTGAGAATGAGGGTTCTTATTGTTGTTGCTTATGCCTAGAATTGGAATTTAACCTTCAAATTTAGCCTAGATTTAGAAAATAGGGGTGTTTGTGCCTGCTTTTGTGGAGACTGCCTTAGAATGATGCCCAAAATTCATCTTTTGCAACTCTTATGACCTTAAACATGATGTATGGATACTCATCATGATGTATGGATACTCGTCATGATATATGAACATGATACTAGTAGCAACGTTCAGTTCAATATTTTGATGCTCATCAGGAGTAGAAAGCTTTTAATTGAGTACATTCATGTTTCAACTTGAATAATCTGAAGAGCAAGCGAATAGTTCATTATGTCTGATTCATCAAAGAGTGCTTTGTCTATGAAGGAAATCACTATCCACTGTATTGACCTTTCATTTGAATACGATACTAATAGCAACCTTTAATTCAATATTTTGATGCTCATCAGGAGTAGAAAGCTTTTAATTGAGTACATTGACGTTTCAAATTGTATAATCTGAAAAGCAAGCCAAAAATGTGTTAGCTTGACGTTGAGTAAACGATTTTGTTGTTAAAGGAGTTTGTGCACATTAGCCTTATGTAACTTAAATGTTTTGATTAATTCTTTACTTCTTCCTTTGCCTCATTTCTCTCTTGCCCTGTTTTTAAAAGATTTTGAAGAGATTAGAGTGGATAGTGCACTATCTGCTTTTTAAATATCTTTGGGTTTCTTATTTTTGTTGGTACAAACCCTTATTCTTATGTTCTTTTTGCCAATTTAACCTAGTTGTCTGTTATAGGGATAACAAAAAGACTGCACTATTGGATGCCATGTATGTGTTTCTCAAGAGGCCAGAGTATATCAAATATGTGTCAAATTTGGTCACTGTTTGTTCTCGAATTCTTTTGACTGGACCACCAGGTTAGTGTCTATTAGTATTTTTTGTCTCTGATAAATTGCATGCTTCAAATTGTAGTGTGATATGCCCAGTTAGTTCACCTTTTTATTGATAAACCTGCTCATGGTGGCAGTTAGACTTGAAGGGCATGCAAATTTCAGTAAGCAGTTCAAATGCTGGGGTCTGGCTGCACTTTATTTTTTAGTCTTGCAATTTTTTACATATGCAAGTGTTATTAGTCAGTTGTCTATCTAAAGTCTAAGAAAACCAAAGAATTGATGCTGCAATATTTGTCAGGATTCTGCCAACAGTCTCAGTAATATTTTTCCATTGTTTCTTTATGAATTTATTCTGAAAATTCCATGATTTCTCTTTGGTTTTGGACAAAAATTAAAAAGATGATTTGCTGTCAGGATTGGATTAATGCTATTAGGTACATGATTATGAGGGGAAAATTCCCAAATAGTCTCTGACTATCACAAACTCAGGTATTAAACATAATATCACAGTCAAAGTTTAATGCTGTTGGGGAGTTGTCTAACAGTAACGCTTGTAGAGGTTATAAACTTAACTTTAACTCCAATGAGTGTCTCTTCCTTTTGTTAAACTTGTATAGGCTATTCATGAGTACATTATCCTGTCGAAATAATTAAAATAAGGGTAAAATATTAGGTGGGCACGATGCACGCATTGATTTTCATGATCGTGATGATTTTCAGGCTATTATTTCCCAACAACTGATTTTTTAGCTATTGTTGCCCAAGAACTGGATTCTAACATAGACTTGGAAACTTTGTTATTTAGATTTTCTATACAAAACAAAAATTTGAATATGAAAAAACTAAACCATATAATTATTTGCATTTGTATATTGCCCTTAATTGGCCTTTAATGGGATATGTAAAAACTTCTAGAGGATGTAATTTCCCACAATAGAAATGGGCCTCAACTCAGAGAACAAATATACATACCCACTTTCTCGATCCTTTTTAGACCATACCATGTTTTTTATTCCCTTTGTTTGAATTATAGGGGCCCATGCTATATTATATCTATCAGAGAAAATTGCAACACTAAGATAGGACAAGACAGGTGCCTTGATTTCCTCTCTAAACTTTCATTCTTTTAGTGAAGTAAAAGTCTAGAAAATTACAATACAAGTGTATCACCGGAATATGGGTCAAACATTCTCTGAAAGAGATCAGCCATTCCATGCTCTTCTGTGACTCCCTCATTCACATTTATAACACTTTGTACCACATGATATACCCATGATTCTAAATAGCCTGTTCCTGTGGGAAGCTGAAAAGTTCCTCCTTGTGTAATCTGTATTAACTTATTTCTTATATTGAACATCAACCAGGATGGGAAGGTTGTAGAGTGGAGAATCATGTGCCAAAGAATCACCATCAGTCTTGAAATTAGCAAAGACCAGCAAACCAATTGTGTGCTGTTAAGTTCCACTGGAGGAAAACTTACATTACCGAGGGTAGAAAAAATATTCTCTGCCATTTTGATTTTTTCAAATGCATTTGAAGAATGAAAAGCCATGAGAAGAACTTCCAAATGAAATAGGGATGTCTCTTTCTAACATCTCCCTGACTTGCTCAACAGGACGAACCCATCATAGTCACCATACCAATGTTGCATTCTCAGTTCGATCATGAAGAGATGCTACAAGAGTCATTCATCCAACCGATTGGCACACATAAAACTGTCTTTTAGAGTTGCCACCACAGGAAATCACTATATGATATGCTCAGAATATGCCCAGATTTGGAGACAAAGCTTCTTAGTGCTGTCTTTATGCCCAGATCATGGAAATTTACTGCCACTTGGAGGTGAACGTATGCACAGGTCTGATAGGCTGGGTGTTTTAGGCAAAACTGTGGTTAGAAATTACTCTCCAGGTCTTGAAAAATACCCTCGATGCTATTGCAAGCAAACAGTGTTTCCAAAACAAGTTCTGGAAAAGCCTGCTGAAGTGATTCCATTAGGTATTGATTTCTATCTTGATCACCTCATGTAATGGGGCGATCTGCATCTTGAAAGTAACATCTGAGCATTCTCCATGTGTAGTTGATCCTCAAATTTTAACCATAAAGCATCCTAAGGTGAGAATAACACAGTGCTGTTCATTCTCTCTAGATCTGGCCAGAAAACAACGAGGACCCTGCCCTGAGATTTTCATGACATGGCTTGCTGTCAGATCAACAAATAGGCCTCTAAAATGCTTTTGCTGGAAACATAGAAACAAAACTCTGAGAATCCACATTAGCGCCAAGTTCAAACCACACACCCAGGTGCTAACTCTGTTATGATTTTGCAATGAGTTGGAAAACTTCATCATAAGTTTCATGTCACTGCAAATGGATCAGAAAGGGAACAATACTTTGTTGTCTGTGCAAGTACAGTAGTCTTGGAAAATAAAACAGTCTTCAAAGATGTTTGCAGCTGGCAAACCAACTCAAAACACTAGGGTGTTCATGAGGAAATGACCTGTGTATTCATCATCAAAACCCTTAACAGCACCCAGAAATTCTGTAACCCTCAATGAAGCTGCCTGGAATGATCTGATTCATCCCATGAAGTATACTATCAAGGAGCCTAGGCTATTCATGGACTCATAAACCTGTCATCTTCACTGAATTTGTAATAAAGTTTACCATTGGACACCCATGCAATATGGGGGGTAACATAGAGCACTTAACAGTCTTGGGGATAGAGGTATGGTGCTAGATATTCAATAGTTGTTCCTATATTTGTCCTCTTCTGGTATTACTGTCATGGAGGAATGATAATATTCAAAAACTATTTGTAAACAGCAGTGTTCTATGCAATTATGATGTGCCTTTCCATATGTGACATGGTCGGAAATTTAGCATTTTGACATATTTATGTAGCGTTTGCCTATTGCATTGCAGTGATCTGCATTTCTAGATTTTTCTTGTTGGATATTACATCTTTTGTATGCTGTGACTATTGTATTGTTCCATCTTTTATTGTCTAGTTTATTAAGAAATCTAAGGCATATACTATTTCTTGTTAAATACTAAAGGATTACTGAATTAGTAATGTTGATTTATTTTCAGTCTTGACAAGGAATGTTAGCATGTAGTGCAAATGTATCCTACTCAGACTTGATGGTTATTTGGTATCTCATCCATCCCAATGGGTACATTGAGGGATAAATTATGGCCATCATCAAACCCTCCCATTTGTCTGAAACTGATGAGGTCTTAACTTACTAATTGTAGCTCCACTGCTTACGATATCTGTTACTACTAATATGAAATGATGAATTAAGAAATGTTCTTAAGACCCTAATATAATCTGGGAGACCTTATGTTATTTGAGGACTATTGTAGCTAACCCACCTTGTATAATTTTTTTCAAAGTAGATGTCAGAAAAATAATATGTCAATTAGAAGTTTGACATAGGCATTAATAAAGTCATTTGATTTGAGGTTGTTTAATGCTTTATATCTTATTTCACTATAGTGTGTATGTCAGTCTATCCCAGATTTATTAAGTGGATTGACTCGACTAGTATGCAAGTGTTTATAAGAAGGCTTCCATCTCTCATTTAATCAATGCAATATAGAGAACTCATTTGTATGTTTTTTTTAAAACAGTTATGGCCGTCGGTTAAGCGATGGCCTAAAGGTTTTTTTTTTTAAATTCACTACCGTCGCTTAACCGACGGCCCTGCTGTCGCTTAACCGACGCTTATATTTTCTCCACATTCGCTTAACCGACGCTTACGTCTAAATTTTATTATGAATTAGATGTCGGATAACCGACAATTTACATTTAACCGACAGTAAACTGATGTGTCGCTTTACCAACAGATTGAAAAGATGTCGGATAACCGACGAAAATCCACCGACGCTTAAAAAAAATCATAGTGTCGTACATGTGACAGGGAAGTGTCGAAAATCCGACAATACGGCCGTCGGATTTTTGGTCGAAATGTAGTAGTGTTATGTGTTCACTCTTGGTTTAGGAAGGTAATTTCATGGCAAAGTAATCTACAAGCTACAGTTGCCTTATCCTCCATTGACAAAAAATACTACATTTCGACTCTTGGTTTAGGAAGGCAATTTCATGGCAAAGTAATCTACAAGCTACAGTTGCCTTATCCTCCATTGACAAAAAATACAAGGCAGACTTTAGTACAGGTTGTGAGGCAATGTGGTTACGAAGAATATTGGTCGATCTTCAACTTGACCAAGCAATGATAACCTCACTTTTCTGTGACAATCAGAGTGCTCTCAAAATGGAAAAAAATTCAGTCTATCATGCCGCTAACTAAGCACATTGAAGTTCATCACAATTACATCAGATAGTTGGTTGAAAATCAAGACATTTGCCTTTATTATTGTCCTACATGAGAGCAAATATTGACATAATGACAAAACCACTTGGTAATGATAAGTTCACTCATTGTGCCATGTTGTTAAAAAGAAAGCTAACTCCAGCTAGATTTTCATAATGGTGTAATGAGCTAACATATAAGCTTTCACTCATAGTGCCATGTTAGAAGGAAAGAACTCCAATTAGATTTTCATCATGGTGTAATGTATTTGATGACAATGTGACAATGTTAGATGGAAAACTACTTTATGAGAACTAACACACATTATCTTTTACTCACCATGCAATGTTTTAAGAACGAAAGCTAACTCCAGCTAGATTTCCATCATGGTGCATTGTGATTGATGACAATGTGGCTGTGCTAGATGAAAAACTACACTATGAAAGTTTACACACATTAGATTTCACTCACCGTGAAATGATTTAAGAATGAAAGCTAACTTCAGCTAGATTTCCAACACAACCCAATGTGATTGATGACAATGTGGTTGTGTTACATAGAAAACTACCTTATGAAAACTAACACACATTAGTTTTCACTCATCGTGCCATGTTGTTAAAAATGAAAGCTAACTCCAGCTAGATTTCTATCATGGTGTAATGAGCTAACACACATAAGCTTTCCCTTATAGTGCCATCTTGTTAAAAGGAAAGCTAACTCCAACTAGATTTCCATCATGGTGTAATGTATTTGATGACAATGTGGGTGTGTTAGATGAAAAACTACCTTATGAAGACTAACATACATTAGCTTTACTCAGCATGCAATGTTTTAAGAATGGAAACCAACTCTAGCTAGATTTCCATCATGGTGCATTGTGATTGATAACAATGTGGTTGTGCTAGATGGAAAAATACCTTATGAAAGCTTAGACACATTAGATTTCACTCACCGTGCAACGATTTAAGGATGAAAGCTAACTCTAGCTAGATTTTCAACATGGTGCAATGTGCTTGATGACAATGTGATTGTGTTAAATGGAAAACTACCTTATGAAAGCTAATACACATTAGCTGTCACTCATCGTGCCATGTTGTTAAAAGGAAAGCTAACTCCAGCTAGATTTCCATCATGGTGTAATGAGCTAACAAACAAAATATTTCCCTTGTAGTGCCATGTTGTTAGAAGGAAAGCTAACTCCAGCTAGATTTCCATCATGATGTAATGTATTTGATAAAAATGTGGCTGTGTTAGATGGAAAACTACCTTATGAAAACTAACCGACATTAACTTTATTGACTGTGCAATGTTTTGAGGACGAAAGCTAACTCTAGCTAGATTTCCATCATGGTGCATTGTGATTGATGACAATGTGGTTGTGCTAAATGGAAAACTACATTATGAAAGCTAACACACATTAGAATTCACTCACTGTGCAATGATTCAAGGACGAAAGCTAACTCTAGCTAGATTTCCATCACGGTG